>OFHU01002351.1:0-295253 GCA_900245905.1 Lacerta viridis
ATCACTGAGATCGGTTGTCCCAGTGCATCCCCCCCTGTGGAACCTGCCCCAGCCATTTTGTTGGCCGGGACCCCCTCCCAGGCAGCCCTGACCCCACCCCTTAAGAACAAAATAAAACCTATATAAAAACAGAAAACAAAACACAACAATACAAACCAAAAACTATAAAAATTACAAATAACCAAAATTAAACAAAACTCAAAACCCTACTAAACATCTATCCCACCCCCACAACAAGAAAACTTAAAAAGATGAAAAGAAATAATAATAATAAAAACATTTTAAAACATTTAAAAAAGAGCTGGGCAGCAGCAGCAATGGCAGCAGTCCTTTTGAGGCCTTGTCAGGCCCCACCCTGGGCCAGGTGGTGAGTGGCAGGAACGGGGCCCCCAGGCACTCAGGCAGGGGAGTCCTCCTGGGCAGCAGCAACCAGCAGCAAAGCAGAGGTGGGACACTTTGCATGGAATATATGGGACCTAATCCTGAGCTAAGCCTAATCCTTGAGGTGCGGGTGGCGCTGTGGGTTAAACCACAGAGCCTAGGGCTTGCTGATCAGAAGGTTGGCGGTTCGAATCCCCACGACGGGGTGAGCTCCCGTTGCTCAGTCCCAGCTCCTGCCAACCTAGCAGTTTGAAAGCACATCAAAGTGCAAGTAGATAAATAGGTACCGCTCCGGCGGGAAGGTAAACAGCATTTCCGTGTGCTGCTCTGGTTCGCCAGAAGCGGCTTTGTCATGCTGGCCACATGACCCGGAAGCTGTACGCCGGCTCCCTCAGCCAGTAATGCGAGATGAGTGCCGCAACCCCAGAGTCGGACACGACTGGACCTAATGGTCAGGGGTCCCTTTACCTTTGATCCTGGGCTATTCATGTGGCGATCACCCAAATTTAGGAATGGCATAGAAGGAGTTAAAAGGAATAACCAGTAAGAACCTTTAGGGGGCGGAGTTATGTGGGCTATATAAATCCCTCCTGGGGAAGGAAGGGGGTCTTTTGGGCTTGTCTTTTGTCAGGGTCTTGGTCTTGGTCTTTGTCTTGGGGGCTTGAAGGATTGGACCAAGAGGAACTGGCAAAACCTCACAGAGCAAAACAACCAAAGACAGGGCTGATCCCAGAGCTGGACGAGCCTTGAGGCAGGTGAGGATGCAGAAGCCCCCAACCAGGCAGAATGCCCATGGGTGCCCCTCCTGCCCTGCTGCTTCCGCCAGTGGCAGAGAAGCACCAGCATCATCAGCCCTGATTTTGGGCAAGATCACGGCCATTTGGGGCTGTACAGGATGTGCCACCCTTGGCTGATTCTGCCATAGATGTCTTTCACAATGGGCAAGGTATGAAAACAACTGGCAGCGCAACCAATTAAGCTTGCAATCAAAGGACGGTGTATTCAAGGACCACTTAAGTAATTGATGCTTTGTGTAACTAATGGAACAGGTAGCTGGTACTCACTGCTCTATGAAAATGACATTCTGTGTAATAAAAAAGGTTACATTAGAGATACTTTGTACTGCCAGTGGCTGTTTAATTAATGAAAAACATAATTAAGACAATTGTAAATCTTGCAGGCTGTACAACCAACCTATATAATGACTGTCATGAGTTTTGTTTTGGCTTTTTAATTTTTTTAATGTTTCTGAAGGAATAGAATGGCTTTTTTTAATTGGGGATATTAGACGCAGCTATTGCCAGAGAAAATAAGAAAATATTCCTTTATGCTACAGGGGCTGTGAGAACAATAATTGGTAAAAATTGGAAAAAAGAAACAAAACCAACAAAAAATAATAATGGGAAGACAAATTATTTGATTATATGGAATTGGCTAGATTGACAGATGTAATTAGGGGCCAGACCAAACAAAAATATGCAAAAGAATGGGGAAAGAATCCAAATATAAAGATTACCTTAAAAAGCAGTGCCCTCAAATTAATATTTGGACTTGTTTCAATTAATTTCCGCAAAATAATTTATGGTACTTAAGTTAAAAACAGAAAGTATAAGGAATAATTAAAAAAAAAAACTAAAAAGGAGAGAGTTTACCAAAAATTGGAAAGAAAACTGTGTTGAGGATGAAGGAAGTCAATTGGAAGAGAAGAAGAGTTGAAATATGGCAGGGGTGGCCAACTCCCAAGAGACTGTGATCTACTTACAGAGTTAAAAACTGGCAGTGATCTACCCCCTTTTTGGAGTTCAGGTCAAAGTTGTTGAGCTTTTTTGGGGAGGAGGAAAGCCCTGTTTTTGGCAGGTGCAGGGCAAAAAAATGAGCTTTTTAAGGGGAGCCAAACTTGTTGAGCTTCTTTGGGGGAGCCGGTGATCTACCAGTGATCTACCACAGACGTCCAGTGATCTACCAGTAGATCACGATCTACCTGTTGGACGTGCCTGGAAATATGGTATATATATATTGTGGATGAGTTGTTTTGTATAAGTTTCCATACGTTATTATGTTTTATTTACATCTTTTTGGGTTTTTGTTTTGTTTTGTTGGTGTTTGCTTGTTTGTTTGTTTGTTGTCATGGCAACCCTTGCCTTTTTGCTGTTGCTGCGAGTTAAAGCCAGCTCCAGTTTCAAGCTTCAAAGCATTTATTTAGTCCTCGGTAATTACAGTGCAATAAATCATGTCTACTCCCTTTACAGCAAATATCCTAACTGCTCTCTTCTTCGCGCGTGCTTTCCAGCATAAGAATCTCCTGGTCGCTCTGAAATGACGTGTAAATTTCTTCTTCCCCCTCTGACTCCCCTCCCCCTGTCTATTACTGGCTAGAGTACTTTCTCTTTCTTCCGGTGATGTCTGCAAGTGGGGGCTGTCAGATGAGCTCGTATCTGTTGAGATTAATTGTGCCGGTTCTCTATATCCAGCCTCCTCCCCCCGACTGTCTCCTTTCCAGCTTTCTCTCCCTGTTCCTTCTCCCACGCTCCTTTCCCGAGCCATGCTTGGCTCCGTGACATCCACTCCCTCCTCAAGGCCCCCTTCCTCCCCGGAGTCGCTTGACTCAAGCGGATGGTGTATGAACGTGCTAACATTCTCCTCCTCCCCTTTCCCGTGCTGCCACCGTTCCGTGTGTGGTGGAGTGACAAACCCCAGGAAGTCCGTATCCTCATTCTCATCCGACTCAAATACCATCTTCCACTGTTCTGTCGTAAATGGTGCGAACGACACGACATCTTCAACCTCCTCCTCCGACCACTCTGGATGGGGTTCCTCTGACTGCCTGGGATTCTCGTATGAATCCCCTCTGCAGGTTCAGTTTTATGAACTCCTTTAACTCCTGCAGCTCCTACTCCGACATGGAGTACAACTTCCCTGCTGGTAACTTCGCCCCCGGCAGGAGCTCTATCTGACAATCATAAGGCCTATGGGGGGGGTAGTCGGTCGGCCTCCTTTTCACTGAACACTTCCTTGAAGTCTTCATACTGCGGTGGAATGCCCCTGGACTCTTCCAACCGTACCGTGGCGATCCTCCCCTCCGTCTTCAGCGTTCCCACCTCCATCAGGCAATTCTCCGTACAATGTGAGGACCCGAAGGTGAGTGACCTCTGGTGCCAGGCAACAACTGGATTGTGGAGATCTAGCCAACTCATGCCCAGTATTATCGGTGCCCCTGCCAGATGGGTGACATTGAACGCAATCACTTCCTGATGCCTCGAGACGCTCATCCTCATGGGCGGTGTCTGATGTCGCACCTGGCCACCCAGCAGTTCTCTCCCATGTATCGTGGTCACCACCAGGGGAAAATCCAAAGGCAATAAATGGATCTGGTGAGCCTTGGCAAAGCTTTCGGACATGAAGGAGGCAGAGCTGCCCGAATCTAGGAGCGCTTCTACGTCAAGGGGGTACCCATTTGGCAATTCCAGCCGTACCATCAGCACAATTCCAGGTCTGGGCGTACGTGGAACCACTGCACTCTGCCGTTGTGGGGGGTTTACTTGCGTTCCGCCTGGTTGGTCTTCCCCTCTCTTGTTTCCAACCAGGCGTTGGCTTTTCCCTGCTCCTGTGCTCCCTCTCTCGCCTCCTGCACCGAAGCCGCTGCCATCCCTTGCCACACTCGCTTCTGGGAACAATTCCTGGCTAGGTGTCCCGGCTTGTCACATACAAAGCATTTGCGCGTCTCCTTCTCCCCCCTCCTCAGCAGCTCCCTGCGAGGCGTCTCTTTGGGACCCTCCCTCGTGTCCAAACGACCGACCTCCATCGGCTCTTCGGGGGGTAGATGCTGCCTGTTGCCTTGAATGGGCTGGACGCTGGGGAATGGCCTCCTGTAAGCATTGAATGGTCTTCTGCTGGGCCCATTCCGCCTTTCCCATGCCCTTTGTTCCTCTCGAACCCCCACCTGCAGGGCCGTTTTTATGTAAGCATCAGTATCCTTTGGGCGTGGTCCCCTGCTTATTTCATCCAAAATTTCGGGGTTCAACCCCTGCTGAAACAGCGCTTCCGTTTGTGGGGCCAAAATCTTCCACCCCAATTTATGGCACAAAAGGGTAAATTTCGCCACATAATCTCTCACAGTCCCCTCCCCTTGTCTGAGGCTCATGATTTCCTGCTTGGTTATCTCGTTGTCAATGTCACTTGTGTAATGCGCCGCCATGGCATCCAGGAAGTCCTGGAGATTCCCAAGCGCTGGGTTGTCACTTGCCAAAAGCGGGCAGACCCATTCTCTAGCTGGCCCCGACAAATGGGAAATAATGAAGGCCACCTTCTCTGCATCAGTCTGAAAATCCTTCCCACGTATCTTAAGGGCATAATCAATCTCTGTCCTGAAACCCAGATAGCCCCTGGGGTCTCCATCGAACTTACTCACTGATGCAATCTGTTGCCGTTGAGTCACGACAGCTGTGGCTCCTCCCCCACTGGCCTTTCGTGCCTCGTCGAGTCTTATCCCAAGATCTCGCAAATCTTCTTCCAGTTTGGCATTACGAAGCTCAGAACGCTTTTTTGCTTCCTCCAAATCTGCAATCCTGGCTTCTCCCTCTTGCCGAACCTTCAAAAGAGCCTTTTTAGCCTCCAATTCCCAGCTGGCCCTTTCAGCCTCCAGCCTTTGATCAAGCCCCTCCATTCCTTGCTGCTATAAAAGCCTCACAGCAACTCAGTGGAGTTAGGATATGTTGTCACGGCAACCCTTGCCTTTTTGCTGTTGCTGCGAGTTAAAGCCGGCTCCAGTTTCAAGCTTCAAAGTATTTATTTAGTCCTCAGTAATTACAGTGCAATAAATCATGTCTACTCCCTTTACGGCAAATATCCTAACTGCTCTCTTCTTCGTGCACTTTCCAGCGTAAGAATCTCCTGGTCGCTCTGAAATGACGTGTAAATTTCTTCTTCCCCCTCTGACTCCCCTCCCCCTGTCTATTACTGGCTAGAGTACTTTCTCTTTCTTCCGGTGATGTCTGCAAGTGGGGGCTGTCAGATGAGCTCGTATCTGTTGAGATTAATTGTGCCGGTTCTCTATATCCAGCCTCCTCCCCCCGACTGTCTCCTTTCCAGCTTTCTCTCCCTGTTCCTTCTCCCACGCTCCTTTCCCGAGCCATGCTTGGCTCCGTGACATTTGTGTTTGTGTGTTGTTGTTGTTTTGATTAGGTGTTGTTATGTTTCATGATTTGTTTGTTAAGTGTGTGTGTGTGTGTTGTAAAATAAAGAAAAGAAAAGAAAATAAAGTATTAAAAGAAAAATAGAAAATAAACCACCCAAATCAGAGGCTCCTCAAAATGATAAGCCCAGAAAATGCTGCGAGAGGGGCAAGGTGTGGGGAGGAGAAATGATAAATGACATTGGTACTTTGCTCTGGACACTTGTTTGATTCTCATTTGCCAAGCTGAAGTTCCCTTCTGCAACAATTATACAATGGTGGGCAGCTCCCAATGTCAGCGAAGACAGCAGGACAGAAGAACGGGAGGCAGTTGCGCCTGTAGACCTTTAACCTCCTCCTTAAATAAATTCAGACAAGGCTCAAATTTTTGGTTTGGTTTTTGGCAGAATTTAGGCCACAACTTTATTGATTACAGCAAGTGATTGGTTGCATAGGCTCTGGTTCGACTAGCTCCCTGCTCCGCAGGTAGCGCTGACCCAGGGTTCCAGCATAGGTCAGCCAAGGGTGAACACCTGGATAGCAGAAAGCCGGGTACCTGCTCTATCCACCGTCCAAATGTCCCCCTGGACTCAGACACAGGCACAACCCCCTCTCAGGGGTTGACCAAACCATCGATTCCCTGGATTCCTTTAACGGAATACCCTTCGCATAGGGATGGTGAGAGCGTTCTTCCATCCCTATCACCTGAACCAGAACCTGTGCACAACCTTACAAGTTCCTTTATGAGGAACGGCTTAGGGAGCTGGGTATGTTTAGCCTGGAGAAGAGAAGGTTAAGGGGTGATATGATAGCCATGTTCAAATATATCAAAGGATGTCATATAGAGGAGGGAGAAAGGTTGTTTTCTGCTGCTCCAGAGAAGCGGACACGGGCAATGGATTCAAACTACAAGAAAGAAGATTCCACCTAAACATTAGGAAGAACTTCCTGACAGTGAGAGCTGTTCGACAGTGGAATTTGCTGCCAAGGAGTGTGGTGGAGTCTCCTTCTTTGGAGGTCTTTAAGCAGAGGCTTGACAGCCATCTGTCAGGAATGCTTTGATGGTGTTTCCTGCTTGGCAGGGGGTTGGACTGGATGGCCCTTGTGGTCTCTTCCAACTCTATGATTCTATGATTCTAAGTTGTGACGATTTGCTACACGGCAGGCAAAACCCAAATGGCAACAGCCAATCAGGCAAGTGGGAAAAATTCCTGCCGTGCCCCTGTCCCAGTGACTGTCGACACATAGCATGGTCAAGCGCAAGCTCTAAATATAGGGAGAGGTTGGTGGGTGTTCCGATGCGCACACCAAGAAGAGGAAGCTCAGGGACGCGTGCATGGGCTTATGTAGGTCCCTCAATCTCTTTCTCTAGCATCCCATTGGTCCGATTACTCCCAGCATCGAGGGACCCACCAATAGGTTGTTGTGGCTGTCCACCCACAAGACAAGGGTTTTGTTTGCCAGGCCACACCGCAACACTCTTCGAGGGAGGACCCGGTATACCATTCCATACAAGGCACATAAAATCTGGTTGTAACAGGGAAAATCCTGTGCAGAGGAAGAAACAAATACTATGGTCCACAAGGGAAAGGAAAGCTCATTCAGAAGAGGGAGAAGAGGAGGCACAACTTCACAGGCCCCCCTAAAATAAATCCTCGCTGCACCCATGCTTCCCATAATTGTAATCTCCTTGGGACATTGTGAATTAGGCTGATGTGGATGAGAACGCTGCCAGAATCACATGCCTCTGGAAAGGTATTCCTGCAGTCTGGCAGTCATAGCAGTTTCCACAGAAGTAAGATCACAATTACAGATCACAAACATTCAGATCTGCTGTATTCAAGTTTCAGAGGGAGATAAAAGGTAAAGGGACCCCTGACCATTAGGTCCAGTCGTGTCCGACTCTGGGGTTGTGGCGCTCATCTTGCGTTACTGGCCGAGGGAGCCGGCGTACAGCTTCCGGGTCATGTGGCCAGCATGACAAAGCCGCTTCTGGCGAACCAGAGCAGCACACGGAAACGCCATTTACCTTCCCGCCGGAGCGGTACCTATTTATCTACTTGCTTTGACTTTCAAACTGCTAGGTGGCAGGAGCTGGGACCGAGCAACGGGAGCTCACCCCGTCGCGGGGATTCGAACCGCCGACCTTCTGATCAGCAAGCCCTTAGGCTCTGTGGTTTAACCCACAGCGCCACCTGCTTGGATCAAATGAAAAGTTTATGAGGAGGATGCATTGCCCCACATAGGAATTGCTTCTTGGGCTATTGGTCATTCTCTTTCTGTATTTCACACGAGGCTCCGGCTGTGTAGCTGGATTGCTTACACAGGTTCCAGTTACAGGTAGGTAGTCTCTAAGGTGCTACTGGAAGGAATTTTTTAATTTATTTTGTTTTGCTTACACAGGTGCAATGATAAGACAGTGAAGTCGTGGACATGTGCATTGCATTATTTGAGCGACTGAGAGAGTTTCGGTTTTGATCTGCTGAGAGGATCCACAGCAGTCTCTGTATTTAACAACCGTCTAGCTTAATGACAGGCAATAAAGTAATCTGCCTACGAGAATCGTGTGACACTTCGCTGCGTACTGTATTTCAGCTCTGCTAAACGCCTGGTCAGAAGTGTGCCGAGCAAATCTGTTTATAGCAGCTTTCATGCCATAAACAGCCACATTGCCACTGGCCATTATCCCTCTGGCATGTCTGTCCCCACCACATTGCTGGACCCTTGTGGTTACTTGAAGGAAGGGCATTTTTTTACATGCTCAACTACCCAAAGTATTATTGTTAGTATTAGTAATAGCGTCAAACAATCCTTCCAAAAAAAAAAAAAATCCAAGGTGACTTTAAACAAAATTAAAACCAGTGGGCTCTATTCTACTGCTCCCCAACCCCCCTAGTCTCCTCTGAAATCAAATGTCGTTGTAAAGATATTGCTGCAATCTGCCCATCAAAATGGTTTCCACAAAAGCAACATGGCAGTTACAGACCACAGATGCTCAGCTCCTTTTAACATTGCACCACCCAAGATTTCCACATTCCTTTTTGTTAAAACCTACGCACCTATCTTCAGATGTAATTTTTTTAAAAAAGAAAATGGCTGTAAGGAGTTAAGGCATCCGAGCAGGAATAGACCACAACATAAAAAGAAACGGGGGGGGGGGGTTAAAATAACCCGCTGGCCATTTAGGAGACAAACAAAACATTCTGGGAAAAAACATTCAGCACCTGTGAAACAGGCATCCCTGACTGTTTGCTATGCAAGCCAGGTCTGAAAGGCTTTGCATTCCAAAAGATCTGGAGCAATTCAGCGTGAAGTCTACACTTTTGGTTTCTGACACGCCAGCTTTCCGCACGCAAGGAGGTTTCGTGTCCACACTGATCCAGGTCTTCCTCATGAGAAGCGTTGGAGCTGAGTCTGGACGACCCTCTTTGAAAGATGCTGCAGTTGTAGGCTGCCTTGGAGATCTTGCACTGAGATCAGGGTTGTGGGATCTCTCAAGTTACTGCTGGCAGGGTTTCCATGTCTGGCTTACAGGATCCCTCCTCTGGCCTACAGGATCCCTCCCTGCTCTGGTCAGACCTCACCTGGAATACTGCGTCCAGTTCTGGGCACCACAGTTCAAGAAGGATACTGACAAGCTGGAACGTGTCCAGAAGAGGGCAACCAAAATGGTCAAAGGCCTGGAAACGATGCCTTATGAGGAACGGCTTAGGGAGCTGGGTATGTTTAGCCTGGAGAAGAGAAGGTTAAGGGGTGATATGATAGCCATGTTCAAATATATAAAAGGATGTCATATAGAGGAGGGTGAAAGGTTGTTTTCTGCTGCTCCAGAGAAGCGGACACGGGGCAATGGATTCAAACTACAAGAAAGAAGATTCCACCTAAACATTAGGAAGAACTTCCTGACAGTGAGAGCTGTTCGACAGTGGAATTTGCTGCCAAGGAGTGTGGTGGAGTCTCCTTCTTTGGAGGTCTTTAAGCGGAGGCTTGACAGCCATCTGTCAGGAATGCTTTGATGGTGTTTCCTGCTTGGCAGGGGGTTGGACTGGATGGCCCTTGGGGTCTCTTCCAACTCTAGGATTCTATGATTCTAATTATTTGCATTATATATTTTCCTATTTTTTTGCGGGGGGGTGGGGGTGGGTTATTGGGTTGCTTTTTATTTTTATTAGGTATTTTGTGGTATTATATCTTAATTTTATTCTGTGATCCTCCCTGAGACTCCCAGTTATAAAGCGGTATATTAAATAAATAAATAAATGGCTTAATCATCCTCTAGGGTGGAAAGGAGAAGGTAATGGACGGGCTACACAGACTGACAGTGTCTATCCAGGACACTCCCAGGCCTGCCTGGAGATGCTGGGGACTTTACCACGGACCTTCTCCATCCTTGTTTAAAGCAGCATGTTGAGGAGAAGCATCAACAATTTTGGATTGAGAAAAAAACCTCAAATTTCTTCTCCATCCCTAGCAATGAGCTTGACCAAAGCTTTCTTCCACTTGCAGCTTGTCAGTATCCACGTTCCAGCTTGTCAGTATCCTTCTTGAACTGTGGTGCCCAGAACTGGACACAGTATTCCAGGTGAGGTCTGACCAGAGCGGAATACAGTGGTACTATTACTTCCCTTGATCTAGATGCTATACTCCTATTGATGCAGCCCAGAATTGCATTGGCTTTTTTAGCTGCTGCATCACACTGTTGACTCATGTCAAGTTTATGGTCTACCAAGACTCCTAGATCCTTTTCACATGTACTGCTGTCAAACCAGGTGTCACCCACCCTGTCAGGCCATTTCTCCATTTAGCTGAATACTGTCTGCACAGATTGGCAGCAGCTCTGCAGGATTCCAGACATTCCCAGCCATACCTGCAGATGCTGGGGGTGGAAGCTGGGACTTGCTGCATACATCACAGATGCTCTACACCGATGCGGACAGGTGTGGAGGACTCCCTGGTCCTGAATGGGGTAACTATGCCCCTGAAGGACCAGGTGTGCAGCCTAGGAATCATTTTGGACTCACAGCTGTCCATGGATGTGCAGGTCAATTCTGTGTCCAGGGCACCTGTCTACCAGCTCCACCTGCCCACAGACTGTCTCACCAGAGTGGTGCATGCTCTAGTTATCTCCCGCTTGGACTACTGCAATATCTTCTATGTGGGGCTACCTTTGAAGGTGACCCAGAAACTATAACTAATCTAGAATGCGGCAACTAGACTGGTGACTGGGAGTGGCTGCCAAAACCATGTAACACAGGTCCTGAAAGCCATACATTGGCTCCCAGTACGTTTCCGAGCACAATTCAAAGTGTTGGTGCTGACCTTTAAAGCCCTAGACGGCCTTGGTCCCAGTAGACCTGAAGGAGCATCTCCACCCCCATCATTCAGCCCGGACACAGAGGTCCAGCTTCAAGGGCCTTCTGGCGGTTCCCTCACTGCAAGAATTGAGGTTACAGGGAACCAGGCAGAGGGACTTCTCGGTAGTGGCGCTCACCCTGTGGAACACCCTCCCATCAGATGTCAAGGAAATAAACAACTACCTGACTTTTAGAAGACATCTGAAGGCAGCCCTGTTTAGGGAAGTTTTTAATGTTTGATGCTATGTTGTGTTTTTAATATTCTGTCTGGAGCCGTCTGGAGTGGCTGGGGAAACACAGCCAGATGGGTGGGGTATAAGTAAATTGTTGTTGTTGTTGTTGTTGTTGTTGTTGTTGTCGTCATCATCGTCATCGTCATCATCCCATTGGGCTATAGCCCTTCCTGCCCCCTCTCTCTGTATCACCCACTGTATCATCTCTGTATCATCTTTTAGGCTTCTTTCTAATTACGTTTTGGGCCTCTGCACAACCCTGCCTGCTGACACCTCCTTCTCATAGGTGTAGGGTACCATTTTGGCTTCACTAACAATAACACTCATGCTTAGAAATAAAAACAACAGAGGAGAAAGGGCTTTTGGATCTGCTTTTATTGCAATGCACAAGCTCTTGTAAACCTTGCAAATGTTGCTTTTTTTCAATCTGGATGCTTTGGAGAAGAAGTCCCTAGCTGGGGATGAAGCGGGATCCTGCGGCTCTCAAAGAGAGGAAGCATCTTCCATATTTCAAAGGCATCTATCACTCCTCCGAACTAAAATGTAGAAACCAGCAAAACAAACAAACAAAAACACTTAATTCAGTTTCATAGCAAAGTGACCATGTTTGAGTTACAGGTGGGTAGCCGTGTTGGTCTGCCATAGTCAAAACAAAATAAAAAATTCTTTCCAGTAGCACCTTAGAGACCAACTAAGTTTGTTCTTGGTATGAGCTTTCGTGTGCATGCACACTTCTTCAGATACACTGAAACAATATATAAGGGTCTGGTGACTTCTGTTTCAGTGTATCTGAAGAAGTGTGCATGCACACGAAAGCTCATACCAAGAACAAACTTAGTTGGTCTCTAAGGTGCTACTGGAAAGAATTTTTTATTTTGTTTTGACCATGTTTGAGACATGGAAATAAAAAGCATGCCATGTTGGACCATAAAAAAGATTTCAAGATGATAAACCATTGGGTGGGGATAGGTCTCAACTTGAGTTTTTCATTTTCAGAAACTGTGAATAAGGTAGATTCACCTTTCAATGAGAACTGAATCCAATCTCTGGACCATCCTTACCCCCTGCGTTACACTGTTTCCTAGGAGCAATTAAAAATGTCACGAAATAGTGAGGCAATCTTTCAAGATCTCCAAAATTCTCCTGCAGACTGGATGTTATGCACAACAGGGATTGGTTCTCTTTGCTGCCCCGAGGAAGAGTTCTGGGGAAACAGGAAGCTTGCTCACAATTTTGTGACAATGTTTTGAGAAACACGGGAGGTATTGGCACCAAGGGGATTCATTCAGTCCAGTTGCTAATTTCTCTGCAGTGACCCAGGACCAAATTCCTTCTTTCAGATTTCCATGTACGGTATGTAATACTGAGGTAATCCTCAGGTTCCTTCTTTAAAAAATAAAATGAAAATGAAGCTGCTTGGAATTGAATGTGGGAGATTTGCATGGAATGTGCGGGATGTAATACTGAGCTAATCTTAAATGGTGGAGGGCAGAACACCACACTGAGTAAGTGCCCAACAGCTGTTAAAGCTGCAGAGTAGACATCCCTTAGGCACTGAGATAAACAATGGATGAAGCTGCACAAGAAACCCTCGTACCTAAGGGACCGCCTCTCCTGGTATGTCCCATGTAGGACCTTAAGGTCCTCAAATAATAATCTTTTGGAGGTCCCGAGCAACAAAGATGCTAGGTTGGCCTCAACTAGGGCCAGGGCTTTCTCAGTATTGGCCCCGACTTGGTGGAACAGTCTATCACAAGAGACCAGGGCCCTGCGGGATTTGGCATCTTTCCGCAGGGCCTGCAAGACGGAGCTGTTCCACCTGGCCTTTGGGTTGGTTTCTGTTTGATATTTATGCTTCATTCTTTTATTGGTGGGTTATTTGAAAATGAGACTGCAGTTTTAATATTGAATTTTTAAATTTGTATTTTAATCTGTTATTTTAAATTGATTGTGTTTATGTTTTTGCTGTGATTTTAATTAGTGTTAGCCGCCCTGAGCCCGGTTTTTGGCTGGGAAGGGCGGGGTATAAATAAAATTCTTATTATTATTATTATTATTATTATTATTATTATTATTTATTATTATTATTATTATTATTAAATTACATGTGCCAATACGGTGTGGTTTAGGGATCCGTGAAAGGAGAACTGGCATAAGCTCACAGAGCAAAGGGTCAAAGACAGGTCTGACTGCAGAGCTGGACCAGCCATGAGGCAGGTGAGGATCCTGCTTCAGGTGGCAGAAGCCCCTCAGACAACAAACCTGTTGGTGCCCCTCTTGCCCCGCTGGTTCTGCCAGTGATGAAGCACCATGGCAGTATCTTGCAGCGATTCCCAATTCAATGTGCCGCCCTTGGCCGATTCTCACATAGCCCTTTTTTGAGCTTGCAGGCAAAGGATGGTCAGTTTAGGGGACTCTGCATTTGGTACTTGGAGAAATTTACTATTTAGGTCAATAATGCCTTGGGTAATTAATGGAGCAAATAGCTGGTACTCATTGACCTATGAAAATGAGATTTGTAATTATCAAAGTGGATATAAGAAGGGTTTTAATGGAAATCAACAGTGGATTAGATGATGCAAAAAAAAAAGGAACCAGACAAATTATTGTAAACATGCAGACCAATCTAGAGTTAATTGTGACAGGCATCCTAAAAGTTTTCCAGCTTGTATGTAATGAAACCATTTTCTCAGTTCATTGGGTCCCTAAGCCTCAGTCAACCGAGTCAGAGGCTCCTTAAAATGACCAATCCAGAGGCTGATGGGAGAGGGGCAGGAGGTGTAATTCTCCTCTGGCAAGCAGAAATTACCTTATGCAACAGACCCAATTATAATCACACATTCCAATCCGTTCCATATAATTGGGACAATAATCCATCACGCAAAAACCGCCGGCAGCATGACACCTTTCCGACTTTTTATATTCCTGTGCAGATCCTGTGCAAAGAGAGAAACAAAAATAAGTGGGGAGAAGGAAGTTAATTCACAATAGGAAGAAAGAGAGGCACAACTCCACAGCGCTTTGAACAGGAGTGGCTCTGTGACTCTCTGGGTGCTGTGGCATTCCAACCCCTACCCCCCAGCCACTGCCCACTGATGTTTACCACCCTTGATACATTCACAAGAAGAAATGGTAAATGTGGGTATCCAGATATTTGCTCGTAAGTGGAGGGTGTCAGTCTACGAAACAGGAGAGCAAGAATTGAGGCACAATTGGCTTATAAGTTATAGAGAAACGGAAGCCTGTAACTGAAGCCATCAGAGCCCCAAGGACTACCCAGAATAAAAGGCTGTATATTGTATCCAGAAACTTTCCCCACTAATAAGATGCTACATATGCCAAATTTATTGAAAGACCTGTGGAAGAGACAAAACGAAATCTTACTTTGTAAAAACGTATTCCATAAAATTGCATAGAATTCCATAAAATCTAACCAAACTGAGAAAAGAGGAGGCTACTTTTGTTTTGTCTTAACCAGTTTTACATGTGGTGCAAATACTGCTGCACCATAATGAAGTCAACATGTGAACATCAAAGCACAGTCGTCCTCCGAAAGGCAGTTCTCCCTTCAAGAATTGGTTTTGGTTTTTTTAATGGGTCTACTAAACTGCACATGAAAAAGTATAACTTCATGAAAAGAGAATGAAAATATAGGTTATATTTGGGGAAATTGCATAGCAATGATGTGCATAATGGGGGAAATTCAGCAACACAGTGCACATTTCCCCCAATAGACAGATGTTTGTAGGCAATTTTGTCTGATATATACAGTATTTTTCACTCCATAGGGCGCACCGGACCATAGGGCGCACCTCGTTTTTAGAGGAGGAAAAAGAAAAAAAAAATTTTTCTGGTTTTCCTCCTCTAAAAGCCCTGTTTTTTTGAGGATCAGCTAAAAGTTTTGCAGCTTTTTTTGCAAAGGGAAAAACCCTGTTTTTTTGAGGATCAGCTAAAAGTTTTGCAGCTTTTTTTGCAAAGGGGGAAAAGCAAAGAGGAAAAGCCCCATTTTTATGGGGTTCAACTCACATTTCTGCAGCTTCTAAAGGAAAGGGAGCCTTTTCTACAGTTTCCAGACAGATAATCTAATCAGCCAGTCACACTCTTATCTCTCTCCCGATCTCTTGCTGATCAGCTGCTGAGCGGGGTCCTTTCAACACCCCCTTTTCTCTTTGTAAAATAAAAAGCATGATCCTCTTTTGGCCCCTGGGCAATTCAGCTCCAGGGACCACCATTCGCTCCATAAGACGCACAGATATTTCCCCTTACCTTTTAGGAGCGAAAAATACGGGTACATTTTTATGCAAATAATTCCCACTAAAGAGATTACCACTAAAGAAACATCTCTAGCATTAGAAGTTAGCTTCCTTTACAAGGTCACAGAACTGCAACTGGATGCCTCTCCCTCTTCTGCCCCACAAATGACTGGAAGATGTCCCTCTGTCTTCTTCCTCTCTGTCCCTTACCTGGGGAAACCAGGAGCAGCAAGGAGAGGACTGCCAAGCACAGGTGAAGGATCTTCATGGCTCAGGATGAATTGTGGTGGCAAAGCCGAATGCCGGCTTTTAAGCCAAATGGAGCCCCAAAGGTTGCCAAGAGAGGGCTGGGCTTCCCATAATTGTAATTTCTTTGGGACATTGTGAATTAGGCTGACGTGGAAGAGAACGTTGCCAAAATCACGTGCCTCTGGAAAGGCATTCTTGCATTCCGTCAGTCATAGCAGTTTCCACAGAAGTAAGATCACAAACATTCAGATGTGGTGTATTCGTGTTTCAGAGGGAGATAGTTTGAATCAAACGAAACTTTTATGAGGAGGATTCAATGTCCCACATAGGCAGTGCCAGGGGGATGTATCACCCCTCACCTGTCCCCACCGCATTGTTGGAACCTTGCTGTTACCTGAAGGAAGGGCAGGCTTGCCTCCCAAAATTATTATTCTTAGTAGTAGTTGTTGTTCATTCATCCAGTCGTGTCCGACTCTTCGTGACCCCATAGACCAGAGCACGCCAGGCACCCCTATCCTCCACTGCCTCCCGCAGTTTGGCCAAACTCATGCCAGTCGCTTCGAGAACACTGTCCAACCATCTCATCCTCTGTCGTCCCCTTCTCCTTGTGCCCTCCATCTTTCCCAACATCAGTCTCCTCCAGGTCTTTTCCAGGGAGTCTTCTCTTCTCATGAGTAGTGGCCAAAAGTATCATATTGGAGCCTCAACTTCAGGATCTGTCCTTCCAGTGAGCACTCAGGGCTGATTTCTTTAAGGATGGATAAGTTTGATATTTTTGCAGTCCATGGGACTCTCAAGAGTCTCCTCCAGCACCATAATTGAGACGTAATTCTTAGTAGTAGTCTGTGCTTTTTTCTAAAAAAAAAAAAAAATGTTTACTCATATTGAAAGACTGCTGCTCAATATAGCAAAACATAGATTCACAAAATGTTTAGGAGTTACGTGTACCCCTGTGGCCTCCCAGGAAAAATCACTGGTAGTAGTAATAGCTTCAAACAGTTCTTCAAAAAGAAAAGTTCCAAATCAATCGATTGGAGAGGTTGTGTGGTCACATGCAGATTTGGCAAAGGGGAGAAAAGGAGATTTCAAAGGTCAAATGATGAATTCTTAGGCATACTTGAAGGAAGGGCAACCTTCACATGCCCTCTTCTCCTTCTCTTTCTTCCAATCATCACCATCCTATTTCTCAGACACCTTTTTCAAACAAGACTCAAGGAAAGTTAGAAAAATATTTTAAAACTGGAGGGACTCTGCTTCTCTGCTCACTTGACCTGCCATGTCCCACTCTGCACCTTATAATAATTGGTCAACCTGATTTTTCCTTTCTCCTTTCTACAGAAGAAGAAGAAGAAGAAGAAGAAGAAGAAGAAGAAGAAGAAGAAGAAGAGTTTGGATTTGATATCCCGCTTTATCACTACCCGAAGGAGTCTCAAAGCGGCTAACATTCTCCTTTCCCTTCCTCCCCCACAACAAACACTCTGTGAGGTGAGTGGGGCTGAGAGACTTCAAAGAAGTGTGACTAGCCCAAGGTCACCCAGCAGCTGCATGTGGAGGAGCGGAGACGCGAACCCGGTTCCCCAGATTATAAGTCTACTGCTCTTAACCCCTTAAGCCCCCTTCCCCCCTTCCCCACCCTGTTTCTGAAACTGCTTCATTCTTCTGTTCTGTGCTCCATGGAGTCGCTGTCATTGTGGTTAAAGATCAGGAGTGCTGGCATCTCCAGGTCAGAAACAACCAAAGGGCAATGAGTTTACTTTCTCTGCTTTGAGGTTTCATTTGAGCTTTCATGCCCAGTCCTGGCGCTTTCATGTGCAAAATGCTTGGAACTGAAGGTGGGACACTTTGCATGGAATATATGGGACCTTATCCTGAGCTAAGCCTAATCCTTGGGATGCGGGTGGCGCTGTGGGTTAAACCACTGAGCCTAGGGCTTGCTGATCAGAAGGTCGGCGGTTCGAATCCCCGCGACAGGGTGAGCTCCCGTTGCTCGGTCCCAGCTCCTGCCAACCTAGCAGTTTGAAAGCACGTCAAAGTGCAAGTAGATAAATAGGTACTGCTCCGGCGGGAAGGTAAACAGCATTTCCGTGCACTGCTCTGGTTCACCAGAAGCGGCTTAGTCATGCTGGCCACATGACCCGGAAGCTGTACGCCGGCTCCCTCGGCCATGTGAATACGAGATGAGCACCGCAACCCCAGAGTCGGACATGACTGGGCCTAATGGTCAGGGGTCCCTTTACCTTTAATCCTGAGCAATTCAGACAAGGTGGAGAGAAGAAGATCACACTGAGCAAATGCCCAGTAGCTATTAAAGCTCCAGGGTTGACTATTATAGCGATCCTTTTCCACTGAGATAAAGAATGGAGGTACTGCATATTAATCTAAACATGCAAATGCTGTTTGATTGAAGGATTGGACCAAGAGGAACTGGCAAAACCTCACAGAGCAAAGCAACCAAAGACAGGGCTGATCCCAGAGCTGGACGAGCCTTGAGGCAGGTGAGGATGCAGAAGCCCCCAACCAGGCAGAATGCCCATGGGTGCCCCTCCTGCCCTGCTGCTTCCGCCAGTGGCAGAGAAGCACCAGCATCATCAGCACTGATTTTGGGCAAGATCACGGCCATTTGGGGCTATACAGGATGTGCCACCCTTGGCTGATTCTGCCATAGATGTCTTTCGCAATGGGCAAGGTATGAAAACAACTGGCAGCGCAACCAATTAAGCTTGCAATCAAAGGACGGTGTATTCAAGGACCACTTAAGTAATTGATGCTTTGTGTAACTAATGGAACAGGTAGCTGGTACTCACTGCTCTATGAAAATGACATTCTGTGTAATAAAAAAGGTTACATTAGAGATACTTTGTACTGCCAGTGGCTGTTTAATTAATGAAAAACATAATTAAGACAATTGTAAATCTTGCAGGCTGTACAACCAACCTATATAATGACTGTCATGAGTTTTGTTTTGGCTTTTTAATTTTTTTAATGTTTCTGAAGGAATAGAATGGCTTTTTTAATTGGGGATATTAGACACAGATATTGCCAGAGAAAATAAAAAAGTATTCCTTTATGCTACAGGGGCTGCGAGAACACTAATTGGTAAAAATTGGAAAAAAAGAAACAAAACCAACAAAAAATAATAATGGGAAGACAAATTATTTGATTATATGGAATTGGCTAGATTGACAGATGTAATTAGGGGCCAGACCAAACAAAAATATGCAAAAGAATGGGGAAAGAATCCAAATATAAAGATTACCTTAAAAAGCAGTGCCCTCAAATTAATATTTGGACTTGTTTCAATTAATTTCCGCAAAATAATTTATGGTACTTAAGTTAAAAACAGAAAGTATAAGGGATAATTAAAAAAAAAAACTAAAAAGGAGAGAGTTTACCAAAAATTGGAAAGAAAACTGTGTTGAGGATGAAGGAAGTCAATTGGAAGAGAAGAAGAGTTGAAATATGGCAGGGGTGGCCAACTCCCAAGAGACTGTGATCTACTTACAGAGTTAAAAACTGGCAGTGATCTACCCCCTTTTTGGGTTCAGGTCAAAGTTGTTGAGCTTTTTTGGGGAGGAGGAAAGCCCTGTTTTTGGCAGGTGCAGGGCAAAAAAATGAGCTTTTTAAGGGGAGCCAAACTTGTTGAGCTTCTTTGGGGGAGCCGGTGATCTACCAGTGATCTACCACAGACGTCCAGTGATCTACCGGTATATCACGATCTACCTGTTGGACGTGCCTGAAATATGGTATATATATATATATTGTGGATGAGTTGTTTTGTATAAGTTTCCATACGTTATTATGTTTTATTTATATCTTTTGGGGTTTTTTTTTGTTCTGTTGCTGTTTGTTTGTTTGTTTGTTTGTGTTTGTGTGTTGTTGTTGTTTTGATTAGGTGTTGTTATGTTTCATGATTTGTTTGTTAAGTGTGTGTGTGTGTGTTGTAAAATAAAGAAAATAAAATAAAATAAAAAGAAAATAAAGAATTAAAAGAAAATAGAAAATAAACCACCCAAATCAGAGGTTCCTCAAAATGATCAGCCCAGAAAATGCTGCGAGAGGGGCAGGGCGTGGGGAGGAGAAATGATAAATGACATTGGTACTTTGCTCTGGACCCTTGTTTGATTCTCATTTGCCAAGCTGAAGTTCCCTTCTGCAACAATTATACAATGGTGGGCAGCTCCCAATGTCAGCGAAGCCAGCAGGATACAAGAACGGGAGGCAGTTGCGCCTGTAGACCTTTAACCTCCTCCTTAAATAAATTCAGACAAGACTCAAATTTTTGGTTTGGTTTTTGGCAGAATTTAGGCCACAACTTTATTGATTACAGCAAGTGATTGGTTGCATAGGCTCTGGTTCGACTAGCTCCCTGCTCCGCAGGTAGCGCTGACCCAGGGTTCCAGCATAGGTCAGCCAAGGGTGAACACCTGGATAGCAGAAAGCCGGGTACCTGCTCTATCCACCGTCCAAATGCCCCCCTGGACTCAGACACAGGCACAACCCCCTCTCAGGGGTTGACCAAACCATTGATTCCCTGGATTCCTTTAACGGAATACCCTTCGCATAGGGATGGTGAGAGCGTTCTTCCATCCCTATCACCTGAACCAGAACCTGTGCACAACCTTACAAGTTCCTTTATGAGGAACGGCTTAGGGAGCTGGGTATGTTTAGCCTGGAGAAGAGAAGGTTAAGGGGTGATATGATTTGTTGTTGTTGTTCAGTCGTTCAGTCGTGTCCGACTCTTCGTGACCCCATGGACCAGAGCACGCCAGGCACGCCTATCCTTCACTGCCTCTCGCAGTTTGGCCAAACTCATGTTAGTAGCTTCGAGAACACTGTCCAACCATCTCATGATGGTGATATGATAGCCAGGTTCAAATATATCAAAGGATGTCATATAGAGTTTTCTGCTGCTCCAGAGAAGCGGACACGGAGCAATGGATTCAAACTACAAGAAAGAAGATTCCACCTAAACATTAGGAAGAACTTCCTGACAGTGAGAGCTGTTCGGCAGTGGAATTTGCTGCCAAGGAGTGTGGTGGAGTCTCCTTCTTTGGAGGTCTTTAAGCGGAGGCTTGACAGCCATCTGTCAGGAATGCTTTGATGGTGTTTCCTGCTTGGCAGGGGGTTGGACTGGATGGCCCTTGTGGTCTCTTCCAACTCGATGATTCTATGATTCTAAGTTGTGACGATTTGCTACACGGCAGGTAAAACCCAAATAGCAACAGCCAATCAGCCAAGTGGGAAAAATTCCTGCTGTGCCCCTGTCCCAGTGACTGTCGACACATAGCATGGTCAAGCGCAAGCTCTAAATATAGGGAGAGGTTGGCGGGTGTTCCGATGCACACACCAAGAAGAGGAAGCTCAGGGACGCAGCATGGACTTATGTAGGTCCCTCAATCTCTTTCTCTAGCATCCCATTGGTCCGATTACTCCCAGCATCGAGGGACCCACCAATAGGGTGTTGTGGCTGTCCACCCACAACACAAGGGTTTTGTTTGCCAGGCCACACCGCAACACTCTTTGAGGGAAGACCTGGTATACCATTCCATACAAGGCACATAAAATCTGGTTGTAACAGGGAAAATCCTGTGCAGAGGAAGAAACAAATACTATGGTCCACAAGGGAAAGGAAAGCTCATTCAGAAGAGGGAGAAGAGGAGGCACAACTTTGCAGGCCCCCCTAAAATAAATCCTTGCTGCACCCATGCTTCCCATAATTGTAATCTCCTTGGGACATTGTGAATTAGGCTGACGTGGATGAGAACGCTGCCAGAATCACATGCCTCTGGAAAGGTATTCCTGCAGTCTGGCAGTCATAGCAGTTTCCACAGAAGTAAGATCCCAATTACAGATCACAAACATTCAGATCTGCTGTATTCATGTTTCAGAGGGAGATAAAAGGTAAAGGGACCCCTGACCATTAGGTCCAGTCGTGTCCGACTCTGGGGTTGCAGCGCTCATCTCACTTTATTGGCCGAGGGAGCCGGCGTACAGCTTCCGGGTCATGTGGCCAGCATGACAAAGCCGCTTCTGGCGAACCAGAGCAGCACACGGAAATGCCGTTTACCTTCCCGCCGGAGCGGTACCTATTTATCTACTTGCACTTTGACGTGCTTTCAAACTGCTAGGTGGGCAGGAGCAGGGACCGAGCAACGGGAGCTCACCCCGTCGCGGGGATTCGAACCACCGACCTTCTGATCAGCAAGCCTAGGCTCTGTGGTTTAACCCACAGCGCCACCCGCTTGGATCAAATGAAAAGTTTATGAGGAGGATGCATTGCCCCACATAGGGATTGCTTCTTGGGCTATTGGTCTTTCTCTTTCAGAAAACTGTGAGTTTCTGTATTTCACACGAGGCTCCGGCGGTGTAGCTGGATTGCTTACACAGGTTCCAGTTACAGGTAGGTACTGGTGCTACTGGAAGGAATTTTTTATTTTATTTTGTTTTGCTTACATAGGTGCAATGATAAGACAGTGAAGTCGTGGACATGTGCATTGCATTATTTGAATGACAGAGTTTCGGTTTTGATCTGCTGAGAGGATCCACAGCAGTCTCTGTATTTAACAACCGTTTAGCTTAACGACAGGCAATAAAGTAATGTGCCTACAAGAATCTTGTGTTGCTCATCAATCAAGACTCAGGGCCGATTCCCTCACACTTCTCTGCGGACTGTATTTCAGCTCTGCTAAACAACTGGTCAGAAGTGTGCTGGGCAAATCTGTTTATAGCAGCTTTCAAGTCATAAACAGCCACATTCCCACTGGGCATCACCCCTCTGGCATGTCTGTCCCCACCACATTGCTGGACCCTTGTGGTTACTTGAAGGAAGGGCATTTTTGTACATGCTCACCTACCCAAAGTATTATTGTTAGTATTAGTAATAGCGTCAAACAATCCTTCCAAAAAATTCCAAGGTGACTTTAAAAAAAATTAAAACCAGTGGGCTCTATTCTACTGCTCCCCAACCCCCCTAGTCTCCTCTGAAATCAAATGTCGTTGTAAAGATATTGCTGCAATCTGCCCATCAAAATGGTTTCCACAAAAGCAACATGGCAGTTACAGACCACAGATGCTCAGCTCCTTTTAACATTGCACCACCCAAGATTTCCACATTCCTTTCTGTTAAAACCTACGCACCTATCTTCAGATGTAATTTTTTTTTAAAGTGTTACGGAAAAAATCCCAGGTGTGGAACTGCCCAGCCACCTGGCCCTTAGGGATAGGCCCACTGGTTTCTGCGGAGTTAAATAAAAGAAGTCCAGCCACTGGAGCAAGGACAAGACAGGGTTTATTGCGCAATAGGTTACAGTCAAAACTGCACACCCAGAACAGTGTTACAAGAACTTTTAAAACTCCTATCATATCCCAGAATACAGTTTGGAAACATCATCACTACATCATGTAAATTCTAATTGGACTCAGCTTGCATTGGACAAGTTATCCAGGCTGCAATTGGCTTTCTGGTCCCCTTGCAACTACTGAGCAACTCTCCTAGAGTGCAAGACCAATGCCAAATAATAATAATGCATCCCATAGAAAGGTCAAGGCAAGAATATCTCCCTCACGACATGTTCAAACCTGACCAAACCTATGGCAAGGCGAAAATGGTCAAAGGGAAGCCCTAAGGGGATCCCCCAGGAATTGTTGCTGCTGTGGAATGCTGAAGGTCAAAGGAGACCAGCTAGCTATGATACCTGGGAACACACAAAAAGGCAAAACAAAACAACTTCATTTGTCAGTCACTGAATGAACCCTCCTACTAAATGTAAAGCATAAGACCACTATTGAGAAAATATTTATCCCAAAGTGCTAGCACAGTAATTTAGTAACAAAATGTAGCATATGTTATTTTTACGTAATATCCTATGTCTAGCTAGCTACACTGATACACTTCCTAAGGGCCTTAAGAGGCGTGACATGCAAGCCCCTTTCAGGTTCCATACACCCACACCTGGGAGGTTGGATGCCATGATAATATTTAGAGTATATAACATGCGGGACGAAAGGGGGGTGGGAAATATGTCTATCTCTGAACTGTAGTTAAGTGCGGAGAAAGGATTTGCGGTTCTTTCAGAACCTGATGCAAATCTTATCTCCGAAGGGGGGAATGTTACGGAAATTATGGGGGGGGTCACCTAAGCAAAGTCTCCTCCTGAGTAAACTCATTTGGGGTATGGAGTGATGCCCTTAAGGGGACCCATCTCTCTGCCATGATCCAGTAGGCGAGAGACCACGTACACAGGGAAATGCCTCAGCAGGTAATCTCTGGGTGCTTCAGGCTAATATCCCTCAACCAGAATCCCATTGTTCTCTCCCAGATAAGTGCTCAAGGTATCCTTGCCAATACTTAACACCCATTCACACTTCTCAGGGCTATCTCCCTGATATTGCTCTGTTTCCCCCCCATATGCTAATCTTGTCTTTCCTGTTTTTCCTATATGTAAATCATGTATAACCCTTCCCTTTTGTGAGGTAGTGATGATGTAGTGATGATGTTTCCAAACTGTATTCTGGGATATGATAGGAGTTTTAAAAGTTCTTGTAACACTGTTCTGGGTGTGCAGTTTTGACTGTAACCTATTGCGCAATAAACCCTGTCTTGTCCTTGCTCCAGTGGCTGGACTTCTTTTATTTAACTCCGCAGAAACCAGTGGGCCTATCCCTAAGGGCCAGGTGGCTGGGCAGTTCCACACCTGGGATTTTTTCCGTAACAAAAGAAAATGGCTGTAAGGAGTTAAGGCATCCGAGCAGGAATAGACCACAACATAAAAAGAAACGGGGGGGGGGGGTTAAAATAACCCGCTGTCATTTAGGAGACAAACAAAACATTCAGGAAAAAAACATTCAGCACCTGTGAAACAGGCATCCCTGACTGTTTGCTATGCAAGCCAGTTCTGAAAGGCTTTGCATTCCAAAAGATCTGGAGCAATTCAGCGTGAAGTCTACACTTTTGGTTTCTGACACGCCAGCTTTCTGCACGCAAGGAGGTTTCGTGTCCACACTGATCCAGGTCTTCCTCATGAGAAGCGTTGGAGCTGAGTCTGGACGACCCTCTTTTCAAGATGCTGCAGTTGTAGGCTGCCTTGAAGATCTTGCACCGAGATCAGGGTTGTGGGATCTCTCAAATTACTGCTGGCATGGTTTCCATGTCTGGCTTACAGGATCCCTCCTCTTTTCCAAACAATGCCAGAGCCAGGCTATCAGTGTGTAGTGTCACAATGAGTCAGGCCATTGGTTCATCCAGCGCAATATTGTCCACACCAGGCTTCCTCAATTTTGGCCTACAACTCCCATGATCCCTAGCTAGCAGGAACAGTGGTCGGGGATGATGGGAATTGTAGTCTCAAAACATCTGGAGGGCCGAGGTTGAGGAAGCCTGCTCTACACTGACTGACAGTGTCTATCCAGGACACTCCCAGGCCTGCCTGGAGATGCTGGGGACTTTACCACGGACCTTCTCCATCCTTGTTTAAAGCAGCATGTTGAGGACAAGCATCAACAATTCTGGATTGAGAAAAAAACCCTCAAATTTCTTCTCCATCCCTAGCAATGAGCTTGACCAAAGCTTTCTTCCACTTGCAGCTTGTCAGTATCCACGTTCCAGCTTGTCAGTATCCTTCTTGAACTGTGGTGCCCAGAACTGGACACAGTATTCCAGGTGAGGTCTGACCAGAGCGGAATACAGTGGTACTATTACTTCCCTTGATCTAGATGCTATACTCCTATTGATGCAGCCCAGAATTGCATTGGCTTTTTTAGCTGCTGCATCACACTGTTGACTCATGTCAAGTTTATGGTCTACCAAGACTCCTAGATCCTTTTCACATGTACTGCTCTCAAGCCAGGTGTCACCCATCCTGTCAGGCCAATTCTCCTTTTAGCTAAATGCTGTCTGCACAGATTGGCAGCGGCTCTCCAGGATTCCAGACATTCCCAGCCATACCTGCAGATGCTGGGGGTGGAAGCTGGGACTTGCTGCATGCATCACAGATGCTCTACACAGATGCGGACAGGTGTGGAGGAGTCCCTGGTCCTGAATGGGGTAACTGTGCCCCTGAAGGACCAGGTGTGCAGCCTAGGAATCATTTTGGACTCACAGCTGTCCATGGATGTGCAGGTCAATTCTGTGTCCAGGGCACCTGGATATTTTTGTTTGGTCTGGCCCCTAATTACATCTGTCAATCTAGCCAATTCCATATAATCAAATAATTTGTCTTGCCATTATTATTTTTTGTTGGTTTTGTTTCTTTTTTTCCAATTTTTACCAATTAGTGTTCTCACAGCCCCTGTAGCATAAAGGAATACTTTTTTATTTTCTCTGGCAATATCTGTGTCTAATATCCCCAATTAAAAAAGCCATTCTATTCCTTCAGAAACATTAAAAAAATTAAAAAGCCAAAACAAAACTCATGACAGTCATTATATAGGTTGGTTGTACAGCCTGCAAGATTTACAATTGTCTTAATTATGTTTTTCATTAATTAAACAGCCACTGGCAGTACAAAGTATCTCTAATGTAACCTTTTTTATTACACAGAATGTCATTTTCATAGAGCAGTGAGTACCAGCTACCTGTTCCATTAGTTACACAAAGCATCAATTACTTAAGTGGTCCTTGAATACACCATCCTTTGATTGCAAGCTTAATTGGTTGCGCTGCCAGTTGTTTTCATACCTTGCCCATTGCGAAAGACATCTATGGCAGAATCAGCCAAGGGTGGCACATCCTGTATAGCCCCAAATGGCCGTGATCTTGCCCAAAATCAGTGCTGATGATGCTGGTGCTTCTCTGCCACTGGCGGAAGCAGCAGGGCAGGAGGGGCACCCATGGGCATTCTGCCTGGTTGGGGGCTTCTGCATCCTCACCTGCCTCAAGGCTCGTCCAGCTCTGGGATCAGCCCTGCCTTTGGTTGCTTTGCTCTGTGAGGTTTTGCCAGTTCCTCTTGGTCCAGTCCTTAAATCACACAGCATTTATATGTTTAGATTAATATGCAGTACCTCCATTCTTTATCTCAGTGGAAAAGGATCGCTATAATAGTCAACCCTGGAGCTTTAATAGCTACTGGGCATTTGCTCAGTGTGATCTTCTTCTCTCCACCTTGTCTGAATAGCTCAGGATTAAAGGTAAAGGGACCCCTGACCATTAGGCCCAGTCATGTCCGACTCTGGGGTTGCGGCGCTCATCTCGCGTTCATGGCCGAGGGAGCCGGCGTACAGCTTCCGGGTCATGTGGCCAGCATGACTAAGCCGCTTCTGGCGAACCAGAGCAGTGCACGGAAATGCCGTTTACCTTCCCGCCGGAGCGGTACCTATTTATCTACTTGCACTTTGACGTGCTTTCAAACTGCTAGGTTGGCAGGAGCTGGGACCGAGCAACGGGAGCTCACCCTGTCGCGGGGATTCGAACCGCCAACCTTCTGATCGGCAAGCCCTAGGCTCAGTGGTTTAACCCACAGCGCCACCCGCATCCCAAGGATTAGGCTTAGCTCAGGATAAGGTCCCATATATTCCATGCAAAGTGTCCCACCTTCAGTTCCAAGCATTTTGCACATGAAAGCGCCAGGACTGGGCATGAAAGCTCAAATGAAACCTCAAAGCAGAGAAAGTAAACTCATTGCCCTTTGGTTGTTTCTGACCTGGAGATGCCAGCACTCCTGATCTTTAACCACAATGACAGCGACTCCATGGAGCACAGAACAGAAGAATGAAGCAGTTTCAGAAACAGGGTGGGGAAGGGGGGAAGGGGGCTTAAGGGGTTAAGAGCAGTAGACTTATAATCTGGGGAACCGGGTTCGCGTCTCCGCTCCTCCACATGCAGCTGCTGGGTGACCTTGGGCTAGTCACACTTCTTTGAATTCTCTCAGCCCCACTCACCTCACAGAGTGTTAAAACAAAATCGAAAATTCTTTCCAGTAGCACCTTAGAGACCAACTGAGTTTGTTCCTGGTATGAGCTTTCGTGTGCATGCACACTTCTTCAGATACTGCATGCACACGAAAGCTCATACCAAGAACAAACTCAGTTGGTCTCTAAGGTGCTACTGGAAAGAATTTTGATTTTGTTTTGACTATGGCAGACCAACACGGCTACCCACCCACAGAGTGTTGTGAGGGAGGAAGGGAAAGGAGAATGTTAGCCGCTTTGAGACTCCTTCGGGTAGTGATAAAGCGGGATATCAAATCCAAACTTCTTCTTCTTCTTCTTCTTCTTCTTCTTCTTCTTCTTCTTCTTCTTCTTCTGTAGAAAGGAGAAAGGAAAAGTCAGGTTGACCAATTATTATAAGGTGCAGAGTGGGACATGGCAGGTCAAGTGAGCAGAGAAGCAGAGTCCCTCCATTTTTAAAATATTTTTGAAAGTTGCCTTGAATCTTGTTTGAAAAAGGTGTCTGAGAAATAGGATGGTGATGATTGGAAGAAAGAGAAGGAGAAGAGGGCATGTGAAGGTTGCCCTTCCTTCAAGTATGCCTAAGAATCCATCATTTGACCTTTGAAATCTCCTTGCCCTGCATGTGAGCACACAACCTCTTCTATCGATTGACTTGGATCTTTTCTTTTTGAAGAACTGTTTGAAGCTATTACTACTACCAGTGATTTTTCCTGGGAGGCCACAGGGGTACACGTACCCCTAAACATTTTGTGAATCTAAGTTTGGCTGAATTGAGTGGCAGTCTTTCAATATGAGTAAACATTTTTTTTTAGAAAAAAGCACAGACTACTACTAATGAATTATGAATTATGGTGCTGGAGGTAGTAGTGATGTATGGAAGTGAGAGCTGGACCGTAAAGAAGGCTGATCGCCGAAGAATTGATGCTTTTGAATTATGGTGCTGGAGGAGACTCTTGAGAGTCATAGAATCATAGAGTTGGAAGAGACCACAAGGGCCATCCAGTCCAACCCCCTGCCAAGCAGGAAACACCATCAAAGCATTCCTGACAGATGGCTGTCAAGCCTCTGCTTAAAGACCTCCAAAGAAGGAGACTCCACCACACTCCTTGGCAGCAAATTCCACTGCCGAACAGCTCTCACTGTCAGGAAGTTCTTCCTAATGTTTAGGTGGAATCTTCTTTCTTGTAGTTTGAATCCATTGCCCCGTGTCGCTTCTCTGGAGCAGCAGAAAACAACCTTTCACTATCCTCTATATGACATCCTTTTATATAGTTGCACATGGCTATCACCCCATGGACTGCAAAAAGATCAAACTTATCCATCCTTAAAGAAATCAGCCCTGAGTGCTCACTGGAAGGACAGATCCTGAAGTTGAGGCTCCAGTACTTTGGCCACCTCATGAGAAGAGAAGACTCCCTGGAAAAGACCCTGATGTTGGGAAAGATGGAGGGCACAAGGAGAAGGGGACGACAGAGGATGAGATGGTTGGACAGTGTTCTCGAAGCGACTAGCATGAGTTTGGCCAAACTGCGGGAGGCAGTGGAGGATAGGCGTGCCTGGCGTGCTCTGGTCTATGGGGTCACGAAGAGTCGGACACGACTGGACGAATGAACAACAACTACTACTAAGAATAATAATTTTGGGAGGCAAGCCTGCCCTTCCTTCAGGTAACAGCAAGGTTCCAACAATGCGGTGGGGACAGGTGAGGGGTGATACATCCCCCTGGCACTGCCTATGTGGGACATTGAATCCTCCTCATAAAAGTTTCGTTTGATTCAAACTATCTCCCTCTGAAACACGAATACACCACATCTGAATGTTTGTGATCTTACTTCTGTGGAAACTGCTATGACTGACGGAATGCAGGAATGCCTTTCCAGAGGCACGTGATTTTGGCAACGTTCTCTTCCACGTCAGCCTAATTCACAATGTCCCAAAGAAATTACAATTATGGGAAGCCCAGCCCTCTCTTGGCAACCTTTGGGGCTCCATTTGGCTTAAAAGCCGGCATTCGGCTTTGCCACCACAATTCATCCTGAGCCATGAAGATCCTTCACCTGTGCTTGGCAGTCCTCTCCTTGCTGCTCCTGGTTTCCCCAGGTAAGGGACAGAGAGGAAGAAGACAGAGGGACACCTGCCAGTCATTTGTGGGGCAGAAGAGGGAGAGGCATCCAGTTGCAGTTCTGTGACTTTGCAAAGGAAGCTAACTTTTCGTGCTAGAGACGTTTCTTTAGTGGTAATCTCTTTAGTGGGAATTATTTGCATAAAAATGCACGCGGATTTTTCGCTCCATAAGACGCACCTTTTTCCTCCTAAAAAGTAAGGGGAAATATCTGTGCGTCTTATGGAGCGAATGGTGGTCCCTGGAGCTGAATTGCCCAGGGGCCAAAAGAGGATCATGCTTTTTATTTTACAAAGAGAAAAGGGGGTGTTGAAAGGACCCCGCTCAGCAGCTGATCAGCAAGAGATCGGGAGAGAGATAAGAGTCCCGGCTCCCTTTCAGCCCGCCCTCTTGCCCAGGCCTCCATTGTTGAATGTGCTGCAGAGGGAGGTTGTTTGTTTCCCCAGCGACATGTGACTGGCTGATTAGATTATCTGTCTGGAAACTGTAGAAAAGGCTCCCTTTCCTTTAGAAGCTGCAGAAATGTGAGTTGAACCCCATAAAAATGGGGCTTTTCCTCTTTGCTTTTCCCCCTTTGCAAAAAAAGCTGCAAAACTTTTAGCTGATCCTCAAAAAAACAGGGCTTTTCCCTTTGCAAAAAAAGCTGCAAAACTTTTAGCTGATCCTCAAAAAACAGGGCTTTTAGAGGAGGAAAACCAGAAATTTTTTTTTCTTGTTTCCTCCTCTAAAAACGAGGTGCGCCCTGCGCCCTATGGTCTGGTGCGCCCTATGGAGCGAAAAATACGGTATATATCAGACAAAATTGCCTACAAACGTGTGTCTATTAGGGGAAATATGCACTGTGTTGCTGAATTTCCCCCATTATGCACATCATTGCTATGCAATTTCCCCAAATATAACCTATATTTTCATTCTCTTCTCATGAAGTTATACTGTTTCATGGGCAGTTTAGTAGACCCATTAAAAAAACCAAAACCAATTCTTGAAGGGAGAACTGCCTTTCGGAGGACGACTGTGCTTTGATGTTCACATGTTGACTTCATTATGGTGCAGCAGAACAACAACAAATATATAATTGCACCACATGTAAAACTGGTTAAGACAAAACAAAAGTAGCCTCCTCTTTTCTCAGTTTGGTTAGATTTTATGGAATTCTATGCAATTTTATGGAATACGTTTTTACAAAGTAAGATTTCGCTCTGTCTCTTCCACAGGTCTTTCAATAAATTTGGCATATGTAGCATCTTAGTAGTGGGGAAAGTTTCTTGATACAATATACAGCCTTTTATTCTGGGTAGTCCTTGGGGCTCTGATGGCTTCAGTTACAGGCTTCCGTTTATCTATAACTTATAAGCTTGGTGTGCCTCACTTCTTGCTGTCCTGTTTCATAGGCTGACACCCTCCACTCAAGAGCAAATATCTGGATACCCACATTTACCATTTCTTCTTGTGAATGTATCAAGGGTGGTAAACATCAGTGGGCAGTGGCTGGGGGGTAGGGGTTGGAATGCCACAGCACCCAGAGAGTCACAGAGCCACTCCTGTTCAAAGCGCTGTGGAGTTGTGCCTCTCTTTCTTCCTATTGTGAATTAACTTCCTTCTCCCCACTTGTGTTTGTTTCTCTCTTTGCACAGGATCTGCACAGGAGGAACCTGACAGTTCGGACAGTTGTTTTGCTGCCGACGGTGTTTGCATGAAGGAAAGTTGTCCCTATAATATGGAACAGATTGGAACGTGTGGTTATACCGGTAATTGGGTCTGTTGCATAAGGTAATTTCTGCTTGCCAGAGGAGAATTACACCTCCTGCCCCTCTCCCATCAGCCTCTGGATTGGTCATTTTAAGGAGCCTCTGACTCGGTTGACTGAGGCTTAGGGACCCAATGAACTGAGAAAATGGTTTCATTACATACAAGCTGGAAAACTTTTAGGATGCCTGTCACAATTAACTCTAGATTGGTCTGCATGTTTACAATAATTTGTCTGGTTCCTTTTTTTTTTGCATCATCTAATCCACTGTTGATTTCCATTAAAACCCTTCTTATATCCACTTTGATAATTAGAAATCTCATTTTCATAGGTCAATGAGTACCAGCATTATTGACCTAAATAGGCATTATTGACCTAAATAGTTAATTGCTCCAAGTACCAAATGCAGAGTCCCCTAAACTGACCATCCTTTGCCTGCAAGCTCAAAAAAGGGCTATGTGAGAATCGGCCAAGGGCGGCACATTGAATTGGGAATCGCTGCAAGATACTGCCATGGTGCTTCATCACTGGCAGAACCAGCGGGGCAAGAGGGGCACCAACAGGTTTGTTGTCTGAGGGGCTTCTGCCACCTGAAGCAGGATCCTCACCTGCCTCATGGCTGGTCCAGCTCTGCAGTCAGACCTGTCTTTGACCCTTTGCTCTGTGAGCTTATGCCAGTTCTCCTTTCACGGATCCCTAAACCACACCGTATTGGCACATGTAATAATAATAATAATAATAATAATAATAAGTTTTTATTTATACCCCGCCCTTCCCAGCCAAAAACCGGGCTCAGGGCGGCTAACACTAATTAAAATTCCAGCAAAAACATAACACAATCAATTTAAAATAACAGATTAAAATACAAATTTAAAAATTCAATATTAAAACTGCAGTCTCATTTTCAAATAACCCACCAATAAAAGAATGAAGCATAAATATCAAACAGAAACCAACCCAAAGGCCAGGTGGAACAGCTCCGTCTTGCAGGCCCTGCGGAAAGATGCCAAATCCCGCAGGGCCCTGGTCTCTTGTGATAGACTGTTCCACCAAGTCGGGGCCAATACTGAGAAAGCCCTGGCCCTAGTTGAGGCCAACCTAGCATCTTTGTTGCTCGGGACCTCCAAAAGATTATTATTTGAGGACCTTAAGGTCCTACATGGGACATACCAGGAGAGGCCGTCCCTTAGGTATAAGGGTTTCTTGTGCAGCTTCATCCATTGTCTATCTCAGTGCATAAGGGATGTCTATTCTGCAGCTTTAATAGGTTCTGGGCACTTACTCAGTGTGGTGTTCTGCCCTCCACCATTTAAGTGGAGGGCAGAACACAGTATTACAGCCCTCAGTATTACATACCATACATGCAAATCTGAAAGAAGGAATTTGGTCCTGGGTCACTGCAGAGAAATTAGCAACTGGACTGAATGAACCCCTTGGTGCCAATACCTCCCGTGTTTCTCAAAACATTGTCACAAAATTGTGAGCAAGCTTCCTGTTTCCCCAGAACTCTTCCTCGGGGCAGCAAAGAGAACCAATCCCTGTTGTGCATAACATCCAGTCTGCAGGAGAATTTTGGAGATCTTGAAAGCTTCCTCACTATTTCGTGACATTTTTAATTGCTCCTAGGAAAGAGTGTAACTCAGGGGGTAAGGATGGTCCAGAGGTTGGATTCAGTTCTTATTGAAAGGTGAATCTACCTTATTCACAGTTTCTGAAAATGAAAAACTCAAGTTGAGAACTTTCCCTACCCAATGGTTTATTATCTTGAAATCTTTTTTATGGTCCAACATGGCATGCTTTGTATTTCCACGTCTCAAACATGGTCACTTTGCTATGAAACTGAATTAAGTGTTTTTGTTTGTTTGTTTTGCTGGTTTCTACATTTTAGTTCGGAGGAGTGATAGATGCCTTTGAAATATGGAAGATGCTTCCTCTCTTTGAGAGCCGCTGGATCCCGCTTCATCCCCAGCTAGGGACTTCTTCTCCAAAGCATCCAGATTGAAAAAAAGCAACATTTGCAAGGCTTACATGAGCTTGTGCCTTGCAATAAAAGCAGATCCAAAAGCCCTTTCTCCTCTGTTGTTTTTATTTCTAAGCATGAGTGTTATTGTTAGTGAAGCCAAAATGGTACCCTACACCTATGAGAAGGAGGTGTCAGCAGGCAGGGTTGTGCAGAGGCCCAAAACGTCATTAGAAAGGAAGCCTAAAAGATCATATAGAGATGACACAGAGGGTGATACAGAGAGAGGGGGCAGGAAGGGCTATAGCTCAGTGGGATGATGATGATGATGATGATGACGATGACAACGACAACAGCAACAGCAACAACAACAACAACAACAACAATTTACTTATACCCCACCCATCTGGCTGTGTTTCCCCAGCCAATCCGGACGGCTCCCGACAGAATATTAAAAACACAACATAGCATCAAGCCAGGTGTCACCCATCCTGTCAGGCCATTTCTCCATTTAGCTGAATACTGTCTGCACAGATTGGCAGCGGCTCTCCAGGATTCCAGACATTCCCAGCCATACCTGCAGATGCTGGGGGTGGAAGCTGGGACTTGCTGCATGCATCACAGATGCTCTACACAGATGCGGACAGGTGTGGAGGACCCTGGTCCTGAATGGGGTAACTGTGCCCCTGAAGGACCAGGTGTGCAGCCTAGGAATCATTTTGGACTCACAGCTGTCCATGGATGTGCAGGTCAATTCTGTGTCCAGGGCACCTGTCTACCAGCTCCACCTGCCCACAGACTGTCTCACCAGAGTGGTGCATGGTCTAGTTATCTCCCGCTTGGACTACTGCAATATCTTCTATGTGGGGCTACCTTTGAAGGTGACCCAGAAACTATAACTAATCCAGAATGCGGCAACTAGACTGGTGACTGGGAGTGGCTGCCAAAACCATGTAACACCGGTCCTGAAAGCCATACATTGGCTCCCAGTACGTTTTCGAGCACAATTCAAAGTGGCGGTGCTGACTTTTAAAGACCTAAACAGCCTCAGCCCAGTAGACCTGAAGGAGCATCTCCACCCCCATCATTCAGCCCGGACACTGAGGTCCAGCTCCGAGGGCCTTCTGGCGGTTCCCTCACTGCAAGAATTGAGGTTACAGGGAACCAGGCAGAGGGCCTTCTCGGTAGTGGCGCACTCCCTGTGGAACGCCCTCCCATCAGATGTCAAGGAAATAAACAACTACCTGACTTTTAGAAGACATCTGAAGGCAGCCCTGTTTAGGGAAGTTTTTAATGTTTGATGCTATGTTGTGTTTTTAATATTCTGTCTGGAGCCGTCCAGAGTGGCTGGGGAAACACAGCCAGAAGGGTGGGGTATAATCAAATTGTTGTGTTGTTGTTGTTGTCGTCGTCGTCGTCGCCATCCCACTGAGCTATGGCCCTTCCTGCCCCTTCTCCCTGTATCACCCTGCATATTTAAAGATGCATCGCTTAACCCTAGTTTAGCCTCACCATGTCCTAACAGAGGTCAGTGTCATCAGCTGCTGACCAAACTGGCAGTAAAAACATTCCATTTCCCCTGAATTATTGATGCTCTCTAGCGCATGTTGCTATTATTGCCACGCCAGATTAATCTCCAGGGATGGGATCGAATTTTGAGTGCCCATTTCCCCCCACCTCTTAGATTCTGGGGAATAATATAAGGAGCAGAGGAAAAGGGAGAGAAGATGCAAAGATGGGTACTGTTGCTCAGCAGAATACATTGGGGAGGGGGGGACTGTGGGACCACCTTCTCAACTTAGGTCTCACCACTGAGAGCATGGTCAGGGTTGGTCTGGGGGCAAGCTTGGACCTGTACAGTTGCACTCAGAATTCACTTCAATTCAGCTCACATGTTAATGTGAACCTACCAAATTTAAGGGACGCGGGTGGCGCTGTAGGTTAAACCACAGAGTCTAGGGCTTGCCGATCAGAAGGTCAGCGCTTCGTATCCCTGCGATGGGGTGAGCTCCCATTGCTCGGTCCCAGCTCCTGCCAACCTAGCAGTTTGAAAGCATGTCAAAGTGCAAGTAGATAAATAGGTACCGCTCCAGCGGGAAGGTAAATGGCATTTCCGTGTGCTGCTCTGGTTTGCCAGAAGCGGCTTAGTCATGCTGGCCACATGACCCAGAAGCTGTACGCCGGCTCCCTCGGCCAGTAAAGCGAGATGAGCGCCGCAACCCCAGAGTCGTCTGCGACTGGACCTAATGGTCAGGGTTCCCTTTACCTTTACCTTTACCTTTTTACCAAATTTAAACTTCCCCAAACAATACGGGAACCAAAACACAGCTATGTTGCACAATCCACCCTTCTCCAGGTTTTGCAACCCAGTTTGCCTACAAATACATGTGTATGTAAGGGAAAGTGTGCATTAAAAAGCATACATTTAATAATATGCATTATTATTTATATCCCAACTTTTCCCCAGAATGGGACTCAAGGTAGCTTACAAACAGATAAAAATGCAAAAAGCATATTTTTATCTGCTGAAAAGTAATTAAAATTTGATAGTTTAAAACAACATAAGAAGCAGGTCTGTGCATTGCATATGTGGAAATTCCTTGCATAACAGGCAAAATGCATACCCTGTATTTAAAAAGTGAACGGTAAGATAAAAAAGCAATGAAATGCTGGCAAACTTCCACAAGGAGGGTTTTGTTTTTTTTAACTGTAAGCTGTTGCTGAAATGCAGTGAGCTGAAGGTATGACCGAAAAAGGGGAACCTGAGAAAAACTGAAATTGGCAGGTTTGCTCATCTCTACCCACAAGAGCAGCAGATTCTGTTATTGCATTTTAATTAAAATGCTGTGGTTGTTCAGTTCACCAGGCAGGGGAATAATTCTACTCAGTGCAAGATGCAGGTTGGGAAAATTAATGAAGCACTTCAGGGAAGATAAGGAATGCTACATTTCAAAGAGGGCTGCTTGGCACACACAGCCAAGGTGAAACGTTGCCAACATATTCCATCTCTTCTTGGTTAGGCAAGTTTTAATTACCTATTAGGATGGTGCCAGGTTCAGATTTCACCATAAAGCTCTTGGAAATGCGGTAAGAAATGCAGAGTCCAGGGGCGAGAACATGCAGTGTTGGCCAATGGGAAAGGTCCACATAAAACAGGCTTGCAATTGAGCCTAGAAAAGGTTGCTATCCTATCATCAACAACAACAACAACAACAGGCTAACACTGGATGCTAAAAAGTGATTGGCATCTGTCTATCTCAGGAGACAATGGAGGCATATAGCTGGGGGGGGATGGTTATGCCCCTGAATCAGACAAGTCAGTATCAAGAAGGATACTGACAAGCTGGAATGTGTCCAGAAGAGGGCAACCAAAATGGTCAAAGGCCTGGAAACAATGCCTTATGAGGAACGGCTTAGGGAGCTGGGTATGTTTAGCCTGGAGAAGAGAAGGTTAAGGGGTGATATGATAGCCATGTTCAAATATATCAAAGGATGTCATATAGAGGAGGGAGAAAGGTTGTTTTCTGCTGCTCCAGAGAAGCGGACACGGGGCAATGGATTCAAACTACAAGAAAGAAGATTCCACCTAAACATTAGGAAGAACTTCCTGACAGTAAGAGCTGTTCGGCAGTGGAATTTGCTGCCAAGGAGTGTGGTGGAGTCTCCTTCTTTGGAGGTCTTTAAGCGGAGGCTTGACAGCCATCTGTCAGGAATGCTTTGATGGTGTTTCCTGCTTGGCAGGGGGTTGGACTGGATGGCCCTTGTGGTCTCTTCCAACTCTATGATTCTATGATTCTATTTCCATTTCCAAGTGCAGAGTGTTTGCAGACCGGTACATTTTCAGGGAAACCAAAATGCGCTGTTTACAAAGCTACAGTGGTACCCCGCAAGACAAATGCCTCACACAACGAAAAACTTGACTCGCAAGACGAATTCGTCTATGGCAGTGCTTCGCCAGACGAATTCGTTTTGCACAGTACCACTGTAAGCCGGCTGCAGCCTTAAAACGCGACGCGGTGCGGCTCCAGTGCCAGTTGGAAGGGGTGCCGGCCGATCGCGCCCGCCATCTTGGGTCGACTGCGCACGTCCGTACATACACAGTTGACCCAAGATGGCGGACGCGATCAGCCGGCACCCCTTCCGACCGGCGCCCCCGGACTTTCCCCCCCATAGGAACGCATTAATTAAATTTTAATGCGTTCCTATGGGAAACGGTGCCTGCAAGACGAAATTTCCGCAAGAGAAGTCTTGTGGAACGAATTAATTTCGTCTTGCGAGGCACCGCTGTATCGTACTACCAACCTTACTGTACGCTTGTGAAACATGGACCACTTATAAACACCATCTGCAGCTCCTCAGAAAGATTCCATCAACGGTGTCTCCAATTTTTTTACACATCACTTGGGAAGACAGGCGAACTAATGCCAGTGTACTGGAAGAAGCAAAGATCACCAGTGTCGAAGCAATGATTCTTCAACATCAACTTCGTTGGACTGGTCATGTTGTGCGGATGCCTGATGATCGTCTTCCAAAGCAACTACTCTATTCCGAACTTAAAAATGGAAAGCGTAATGCTGGTGGTCAACAAAAGAGGTTTAAAGACTCTCTCAAGGCAAATCTAAAAAAATGTAGTATAAACACTGACAACTGGGAAACACTGGCCTGCAAGTGCTCCAATTGGAGAACAGCCTTTACCAAAGGTGTCATGGACTTTGAAGACACTCGAACTCAGGACGAAAGGAAGAAACATGCTAAGAAGAAGGCACGTCTAACAAACCCTCACTGTGATCAACTCCTGCCTGGAAACTTATGTCCCCACTGTGAAAGGATGTGTAGATCCAGAATTGGCCTCCACAGTCACTTATGGAAGAAGAAGAAGAAGAAGAAGAAGAAGAAGAAGAAGAAGAAGAAGAGTTTGGATTTGATATCCCACTTTATCACTACCCGAAGGAGTCTCAAAGCGGCTAACATTCTCCTTTCCCTTCCTCCCCCACAACAAACACTCTGTGAGGTGAGTGGGGCTGAGAGACTTCAGAGAAGTGTGACTAGCCCAAGGTCACCCAGCAGCTGCATGTGGAGGAGCGGAGACGTGAACCCGGTTCCCCAGATTATGAGTCTACCGCTCTTAACCACTACACCACACTGGCTCTCACTGTTAAGATTGTGTTCATGGAAGACAATCTTACTCGGCTACGAGTGATCGCCAAAGAAGAAGAATTTCCATTTGGGGAAACCTTTTGGCAGCGTTAGGTTATAAAACTTCAGCATGATGCCCAACCAGGCTGGCAGAGGCTACACTTGAGTCCTTGGCAAGGCTGCATAAAACCCAATGGTCTGCTGATATTCTGAGAAGAGAATGGATTTTATTTGCTGGGAAATGCCGGCGGTTGAGCTGATCTGTGCGGTTCTCCCAGGCAGAAGCACAGGGGGGAGTGGATGACATTTACAACAAAGGTCCCCGAGAATGGGGAGAGTTTATATCCTCCAGGAAATGGCTGGCAACCGAACCGAATCTCTGCAGGCCTCCACTTTATTTGAGACTGAAAAAGAATCAGCCAAGGGGGGGGGGTGAAAGGAACAGAATGGTGTATGCAATCATGAGCAGGGAAGCTTGGCACAGGTTCCACACGTTGCCAATGAGCTACTTGGTGCTCCAGTCCAAAGCCGTAAGCATTATTCCCTGAAAATTGTACTATAAATAAATATCAAGTTACAGGTGGGTAGCCGTTTTGGTCTGCCATAGTCAAAACAAAATAAAAAATTCTTTCCAGTAGCACATTAGAGACCAACTAAGTTTGTTCTTGGTAAGTTTGTTCTTTCGTTATAAATATAAAGCACATCTTTTGCTCATTTACTCGCAGAGATGCAAGGAGAACCCATTCTATTTTCATAAAATCATAGAATGGTAGAGTTGGAAGGGACCCAAATGGTCATCTCTAGTCCACACGGCTGCAATGGGGTATTCTCTTTTATTTAATTTGTATTATTCTTCTGCAAAACTTCTATACAATTTTATTTCATTTAATTTCTGTGCCGCTTCATATCTCAAGAAATTTCTACGCATCTCAGCTGAACCCAATATATATATTGTTTAGAAAACACAAATTCCACATTCGATACAGCTGTTACTGATCGCACTGCTTGCAATAAAATGCCATGTTTCAAGTAGCATCATTCAACATCGTTCGCAAAAGCATGTATGCAAAATAATGTAAATAAAAACAAAAGTGAGCTGCACAGAAAGAAAAATGCATGATGCTACAATATCAGAATGCAGGAAAATTACAAGATATGTCTTTTTAAAAACCCTCGTAAATATTCCAGAAAAGGAACAAAAGAAAGAAGGAAGGAAGGAAGGAGAAGAAGAAGAGTTTGGATTTGATATCCCGCTTTATCACTACCAGAAGGAGTCTCAAAGCGGCTAACATTCTCCTTTCCCTTCCTCCCCCACAACAAACACTCTGTGAGGTGAGTGGGGCTGAGAGACTTCAAAGAAGTGTGACTAGCCCAAGGTCACCCAGCAGCTGCATGTGGAGGAGCGGGGAAGCAAACCCGGTTCACCAGATTATGAGTCCACTGCTCTTAACCACTACACCACACTGGCTCTACTACATGTTATAACCAAGTTGCATTACTGACACAGCCCAAGTAATTTGGGTGATGCGATTTGGGTAAGGAGGAGAGGGTGCTTAATCGTCCGGCTCAGCTCCAACTCTCTTAACCATTACACCACACTGGCTGCTCTTCTTCTTCTTCTTCTTCTTCTTCTTCTTCTTCTTCTTCTTCTTCTTCTTCTTGAGTTTGGATTTGATATCCCGCTTTATCACTACCCGAAGGAGTCTCAAAGCGGCTAACATTCTCCTTTCCCTTCCTCCCCCACAACAAACACTCTGTGAGGTGAGTGGGGCTGAGAGACTTCAGAGAAGTGTGACTAGCCCAAGGTCACCCAGCAGCTGCATGTGGAGGAGCGGAGACGCGAACCCGGTTCCCCAGATTACGAGTCTACCACTCTTAACCACCACTACACCACACTGGCTCTGGAAGGCGTCCAACAAAATATTAAAATACAATGGTCCGTCAAACATTAAAAGCTTCCCTAAACAGGGCTGCCTTCAGATGTCTTCTAAAACATACAACAACCAATATTTATGTACAAAAAGTTTGTCTGCTGAATAGCAATTGAACAACAGGTAAAAAGCCAAAGTCACAGTCACCCAAACACCTCTGTATGCCATCTAATTAATATTACAATTCTGTCCAATTATTCAGTCTTGTGGCTGTTGGGATTTCTATTCCTCTCACTGTGCAGATCACATGTCTGTGTTATGCATTCCACAGCACCGATTGTTGGAATCAAGGGAGCGGATGTTTACTGTGCTCTGTTTCCATTGGTTGTTGTTTCACTCCTTCTTCGGACTTCTCTCAGCGAGAGGAGACACGTTTTCCTTTGTTCTGCCTTACGCTTAATAAAGTAGTTTTTAGCACACAATCTCTGCCTCGCTCAGCCTGCGTTTTACTCTACTTGATACCTGAATATGTGCCCGGTGTCTCCAAGGCACGGGTCATAATACATCATCTGGAAAGGCTGTTGGAACTCCCTAAAGTTGCATGCTCTTCGCTGATGGGGGAGATGGGCTGGAAATGTTCTTGTCCCTTGCCTGGGGGATCGTCCTTGCCCCCGGCCAACCCAACAGTGGGCACCTGTATGCAGTTTTGGCTGAGGGTTCCAGGAAAGGCTGGGGGGCTGCTGGATCCAAATTTCTGGGAATCAGAGGTGGGCACTCAGTTCCTGTTGGGGGCTTCCCATTGGCACATCTGGTTGGCAGCTGTGAGAACACGATTCTGGGCTAGATGGACATTTGGCCTGACCCAGCAGTGCGTTTCCTTTGTGCTGAAAGCATCTAGGAGAGGGTTTCCCAAACTTGGGTCTCCAGCTAAAAACAGCTGGGAACCCAAGCTTAGGAAACCCTGACCAAGGAGAGGAATCACTGGAAATCCCACTCCGTATCAGGTCCTCTCGACTGTGTGGGGAGACGGATCTTGTTCTGCAGCTTCTCCACCGAATCCAGCTGAATGGGACCTCCCGCAACAAAATGTTGCAGCGTGGCACTGCCTCTGCACTGTCAGAGGTGGAATTCTTTATTTATTGGTTCATTCACATGCTGTATGAATAGGCTTCTAGGCGGTTTGCAAGTATCAACGCCAGTTACACAAACATTAAGACGTACAAACCTGCATGATTTAAACACACAATAAACTGATCCCATTAAAGCATCCATAATTAAAAACAGGCAATAAAAAAATCCCATTAAAACAATGCAGTAATTAAAACAGAGGAGTTGTGGCAAGAGATCAGCAATTCTAGATGCTGGGAATTACAGATCGGGAGAAGTGATGCTATATTCTTGCAGGATGGTGGGCAAGTGAGAACACGAGGCTGAACTAGATGGGGTTTTGGCCTGATCCAGCACTGCTGCTCTTATATTCGTCCTTAACACTCAATTCTATCCTCTCCTTTTTTTTCCAGCTGCTCCCCTCCACACACACACACACACACACACACACACTAAGACAATCTGTGACCACTGGGCCTGCTCATCATTTGAAGTCCCCCCTCCACTCCAAACCCCTCCCTAGACTTATTGGACTTCTGCAATTCTTGTGTCTCTTGAATCTGCTGAGAGCTCCCTCTTGTGCATGGCAGCTGCCGTTTCGGAGACTTAATCAGTGTCACTCATTTGTGCAAATCGGAAATCAAGGAAAAGGCGGTTCTGATCCAGCCTCCTTCCTGAGATGCTAGTCTTCTATATGTGAGGATTTTTGATTCTTTTTTTTTAAATAGAGAGGAGCATCCCACCATTTGCACTCCCACCTCAGTTCTGAAGTGGTACAGCCCTCACACAAGCCCCCAAACTCGGCGAACGCCAAGCTCGAGGCATCTAAGCCAAAGTAAAATTGTTTCTGGCTAACAACTTGTTATGTAGCCTAAGCCAATTAAACAGCTTTTTTGCAAAGCTCTTAATAAACCATAATCTCTTTAACTCCACCATCTGAAAGCCTTCGGATCATCCACCCACGAACTTGATCTTGGTGCGGCCTGAAATATAATATCCTGCCGGCACACCCTGAAGCCTCCCTTGGGCTCTGTCCATCATTCATCGAGGGCGAGATGCCGGTGATACAGCTTGCCCCAGCCTGTTCATCTGGAAGCCTCACCGGGAGGCGGAGAAGTCTTTTTTTAATTGGTGGTGCGCTTTATTTTAAATAGTCACGTTCTGCCTCTCCAACTCCTGCAATAACTCATGGCGATCAATTACAACAAAAGTACATCAAGGGAACAATTTTGCACGCACTTAGCCAGGAGAGCGTCCCACACTGAGCAAAAAAAAACATGAGGAACATTGCGGTGGATCGGGCCAGCGAGACATCTAGTCTTTTTCTCACAGTAACCAAACAGATGCCCACCAGGAACCCACAAGCAGCACCTGAGTACAAAAACGATCTTCTCTTTGAAATTCTCTTTTAAAGGCATCCAAGTTGGTGGTTGTCACTACCCTGGGTACTTCTGCGCAGGCTTGTTGGTGGCCCCCATATTGCTGGGGCTTACTTCCGAGTAGACAGGTATAGAATACTTACATGGACATCAGTGGTGGTTGGGACGCCAGTGTTGGTTTTAGATCAGCATTTGCTTAAATTGTTGCTCCCAAGCAGCCTCCTTAAGAGTTTAGAGACCAGGAGGAGTCATTTTTGAGGGAGGAGCAGAACCCTTTTGAATATAATAGTCAGATAAATTTACAAGTAGGATTCAAACTGTTGAACAGCAGTGAAAATCAATTCAGATATTAAGTATGGCTGAAAAGGGTTGTTAGGAATGAAATGCAGCAGGAAAAGGGGAAATAGGGGGACCAAGGAGGGAGAGGGGAAGTTTCTATTTGGAAAAGGTAAAGGTAAAGGGACCCCTGACCATTAGGTCCAGTCCTGTCTGACTCTGGGGTTGTGGCGCTCATCTCGCGTTATTGGCCGAGGGAACTGGCATACAGCTTCCGGGTCATGTGTCCAGCATGACTAAACCGTTTCTGGCGAACCAGAGCAGTGCACAGAAACGCCGTTTACCTTCCCGCCGGAGCGATACCTATTTATTTACTTGCACTTTGATGTGCTTTCAAACTGCTAGGTTGACAGGAGCAGGGACCAGCAACGGGGTGAGCTCCCGTTGCTTGGTCCCAGCTCCTGCCCAAAAAGCACGTCAAAGTGCAAGTAGATAAATAGGTACCGCTCTGGCGGGAAGGTAAACGGTGTTTCCGTGAGCTGCTCTGGTTTCCAGAAGCAGCTTAGTCATGCTGGCCACATGACCCAGAAGCTGTCTGCGGACAAACGCTGGCTCCCTCGGCCTATAGAGCGAGATGAGCTCGCAACCCCAGAGTCAGGGGTCTCTTTACCTTCACCTTTTGCTTGAAGAGCTGCCTGGTCTAAGTCCAGACTGCAGAGAATGAACCATAAGAATGGAGAGCAGGAGGGACTGTGAGGTTGTCCCTCCACAATTAGCACCTAGGCAGCAGACAGAGGCTGTGTAAACACCATTGCTTACTCCAGCTCTTGTGTGTTGGCACCACTGGTGTTTATGAACATAGGAAGCTGCCTTATACTGAATCAGACCATTGGCCCACCTAGCTCAGTATTGTCAACACGGACTAACAGCAGCTCTCTGAGGTTTCCAATAGCGGCGTTTCTCCCAGCCCTACTTGGAGATGCCGGGGATCGGACCTGAGACCTTCTGCATGCAAAGCAGATGCTCTCCCTACTGAGCTATGGCTCCCCACTCCCCATCTGAGCTTGCCACAATCCATAGATACCTCGTAGCTGCTTGAAAAAATACTCAGGTTTCACATTTCCCCAATCTTAATTCCAGTTCTTCACATTTCCAGATTAGCTTGCGATCGATTCATATATTCATTTTGAAATAGTCCTCACGAAAATTCACGAGCATTTTAGATCTCGCCCAATATGCACATTCTTGTATGCAATGGTGCCAAGCAAATTAGTGCATAGTGTGCTATTTTCACTAATGTGTGTCTTTTAAGGAACACTTCACCCCAGTACGGGGGTTTCTGCATTTGACTGGAGAACTGCATTGCAAAATTCATGTTTGTGTGTGTGAATTTCAAAAAGTGAATCAGTGAATCATCGAAGTGTAGAGTTGGAAGGGACCAAGGGGATCATCTAGTCCCATCATTCCCAACGTGGGGCACATTCCCACAGGGGGGCAATTTGATTTTTAAGGGGGGCAATTCAAGAATGAGTTATTAACAGTGAATGGCCTTTTAGGCTTCCTCCAGATGAATAGGAGTTCACTTTTTGAATAATCAGAATTATATGTCACCGGGGGGGGGCAATCAGGATTTTAGAGATGCTTAGGTGGGAGGCATGGCCAAAAACAAACAAAGGTTGGGAACCACTGATCAAATTCAATCCCCAGCAATGCAGAAATCTTTCACCCAAAGTGGGGCTCAAACTCACAACCCTGAGATTAAGAGTCTCTACCGACTGAGCTATCCTTCGTCATGTGAGTGGCTCTGTTTCAATTTGCATACCGTTTTGAAACTTGTGATTTAGGTAGGTTCACTCTTAAACAACCATCTTAGTGCAGACCCAGCGTAAGTTTACACATCCTCTGCACGCCATTAACCACCATTGGCAGGGCGGGTAGCAACAGCAGCAAATATGTTAAATGCTTATGATAATTTTTTTTCTTTTGCTAATTGTGCTATTTTAAATGTGCATTTTATATTTGACTTCCTTTAGTCATGTTTTATTTCGAAATCTTTAAGGTAATACCTTAGTTTTTTGTTAATCATGTTGTTTTGAAGGCATACTTTACATTTGACCAGGGCTGGATTTAGGTTTGATGAGGTTACTGAAGGTAATGGGGGCCTTTATATGTCCAGCTGTGCTTTGTCAACAACAAATTGTCACTGTTTTTGGTGTTAAATAGATGGTAATTTATAGACCTAATAGGTATCTAAAGCCATCTGCACATAACAAATAGGAGCCAGTACGCAACACAAAACACTATTGCTGTAATGTAGGTTTTATTTTATTTGTTTTTTATCTTATATTTTGGAAATGTACATCCAGGTTTTTTTCTTTAATTTTTTGGGGGGCCCCAAGAGAGTGGGGCCCTAAGCTATAGCTTGTTTAGCTTATAAGTAAATCCGGCACAACATTTGACTTTTTCAGTAATTTTTTTATTCTCCTTCTTTGGAGGTTTTTAAGCAGAGGTTGGATGGCCATCTGTCATGGATACTTTAGTTGAGATTTCTGCATTGCAGGGGGTTGGACTAGATGACACCCCCCGGTCCCTTCCAACTCTGCAATTTTATGATTTTGTTCTGGATTTTTTGATTTGATGTTTGAATGTGTTGTAAACTGCTTTGATGTTGTTTTCTTTAACCACATATAATATGGTATAGAAATCATCCTCATCAAACATAATTCTTCTTCAGTCTCCATTCTTAATAAATGGAGCAATCACTCTTCAGGAAAGCACCCTCTGAAACATGTCAGTTGTCTCAAAGAACCGTGTTCTCTTCCAGGAGCCAATTGTCTCCTTCCAAGGCATGATGTACTGAAGATCGCTCCCAGCTGCGTTCCTGATCCTTGAAGCGAGCAGTCAGAAAACGTGAAGCTTTTGAAACTGGGCCAGAAGATAATTTGCAAGGTAGGAGGGAAGAGCAGAGCCTGCTTGAGCTGGCAAGTCCAAACTCCCAAAGACGTAGGTAAGAGTAATCGTTGTGCAACAGCTTTCCATTGCTGTGGCCATGTATGAAAAGAAAGATGGGCCAGGCTGTTGGTGGGACAACCACTCCGGGCAGAGAATGCATGCCCCTCCGCTGGTCCATTAGAGATACAGAAAACCAAATCAGTGGTCCTGTGCTACCTTTGGGGCAGGGCAGAGCATCTCAGCCAGGGGTGGGGAACTTCAGACTCAGGAGCCAAATGCAGCCCTCTAAACAGGGGCCAGCAAACTTTTTCAACAGGGGGCTGATTCACTGTCCCTCAGACCTTGTGGAGGACCGGACTATATTTTGGAAAGAAAAAAAAAATGAACGAATTCCTGTGCCCCACAAATAACCCAGAGATGTATTTTAAATAAAAGGACACATTCTACTCATGTAAAAACACGCTGATTCCCGGACCATCCGCGGGCCGGATTGAGAAGGCGATTGGGCCGGATCCGGCCCCCAGGCCTTAGGTTGCCTACCCATGCTGAGTCTAAGCATTTTGAGCTGGCCCTTATGATTCTCCCCAGACCAGCTTAGTCATGCTGGCCACATGACCCGGAAACTGTCTGCAGACAAACACCAGCTCCCTCGGCCTATAGAGCGAGATGAGCGCCGCAACCCCAGAGTCGTCTGCGACTGGACCTTACGGTCAGGGGTACCTTTACCTTTATCTTTAAGGGGCGAACCAGATCTGGGCTTCTGAGGTGGAGGCACCGCTAATCAGGTTGCTGGGCTGGATCAAGGTCTCCCATAAACAAAAGGAATAAAACCTGAGCTTAAGGACAAACCATGCAATTGATATCTGTATAGTCAGACCATTGGTCCATCTAGTTCAGTATTGCCTGCACTGACTGACAGCTGCTTTTCAAGGGTTTCAAAGAGGCTTCTCACCCATTTCCAGCCCTGCCTGGAGATGCCAGGGCCTGAACCTAGGATCTTCTGCATGCAAAGTGGATTCTGTAACACTGAACTATGACCTCGGCATATCTCTGTCCACACTTCGAGGTTAGGGGCAGAACCGGCAGGTGCAGTGCTAATCCCTTGTGCTGGGGATGCTATCCTTTGATGTAAATTCATCTGCACAAAATGTTTTCTTGTTGAGACATTGGGAGACGCAGTAGCAGGGATCCATAGAACCACTGCCTCAGCTGAAAGACAGACCAAGGCTGTGTGCACATGACCATTTAATCCAGCTCTAGCATGCTCCCACTGCTGGCGTTTGAAGCCAGGTGCGCATGATGTTAGTCACGTTCCATAGGTTTCCTGTAGTTCGCTCATTCATTCATTCATTCATTCAATTTATATACCACCTTACACTCAGAGAAAGACTCTTCTTTGGTACCTTCTCCCTCAGACTGGCTTCCATCCAAGTTGAAAATGTAAGTCACAGCGAAGCTGAGGGATGTACATTTAAGACAGATGCTGCACATGTGCAGATGACAAGAAGAAGAAGAAGAAGAAGAAGAAGAAGAAGAAGAAGAAGAAGAAGAAGAAGAAGAAGAGTTTGGATTTGATATCCCGCTTTTCACTACCCGAAGGAGTCTCAAAGCGGCTAACATTCTCCTTTCCCTTCCTCCCCCACAACAAACACTCTGTGAGGTGAGTGGGGCTGAGAGACTTCAAAGAAGTGTGACTAGCCCAAGGTCACCCAGCAGCTGCATGTGGAGGAGCGGAGACGCGAACCCGGTTCCCCAGATTACGAGTCTACTGCTCTTAACCACTACACCACACTGGCTGTAGGACTCAGCCCAGTATACCTGAAGGAGCGTCTCCACCCCCATCATTCAGCCTGACACTGAGGTCCAGCGCCAAGGGCCTTCTGGGTTCCCTCCCTGCGAGAAGTGAGGTTACAGGGAACCAAGCAGAGGGCCTTCTCAGTGGTGGCACCCGCCCTGTGGAGCACCCTCCCAAGAGATGTCAAGGAAATAAACAATCTGACTTTTAGAAGACATCTGAAGGCAGCCCTGTTTAGGGAAGTTTTTAATGTTTGATGTTTTATCGTGTTTTTAATATTCTCTTGGGAGCTGCCCAGAGTGGCATGGGAAGGCCCAGCCAGAAGGGTGGGGTATAAGTAATAAATTATTATTAAATTATTATGGCAGGAAGGGGACCTGTGACTCTCCACACCTGGCTCACCTCCACCTCTGGACCTCCCTCCTCCTGCATCGAACCAGTCCTTGGCACCACACAGAGGTAAATTTTACATTCTCACTCCACTGACCTTTGTCTCTGGCTCTGCCAATGCCAGTCGTGTGGCTCCTAGAAGGCTGACCAGAAGGAAATGTGGTCCTCTGGATGAACTAAAGTTCAAAGAACTAAAGTGTCAAGGAAATAAACAACTATCTGACTTTTAGAAGATCTCTGAAGGCAGCCCTGTTAGGGAAGTTTTTTAATGTTTTATGTTCATTTTTAACGTTCTGTTGGGAGCCCCAGAGTGGCTGGGGAAACCCAGCTAGATGGGCAGGATATAAATAATAAAGGTAAAGGGACCCCTGACCATTAGGTCCAGTTGTGTCCAACTCTGGGGTTGTGGCTCTCATCTCGTGTTACTGGCTGAGGGAGCCGGCGTACAGCTTCCGGGTCATGTGGCCAGCATGACCACCGTATTTTTCGCTCCATAAGATGCACCTGAACATAAGACGCACCTAGTTTTTAGAGGAGGAAAGGGGGAAAGCCCTGTTTTTTTGAGGATCAGCTGAAAGTGGTGCAGCTTTTTTTGCAAAGGGAAAAGCCCTGCTTTTTTGAGGATCAGCTGAAAGTGGTGCAGCTTTTTTTGCAAAGAGGAAAAGCCCCATTTTTATGGGGTCCAACTCACAGTTCTGCAGCTTCTAGTCCTACAGCCATTTCTACAGTTTCCAGATAATCTAATCAGCCAGTCACATGTCGCTGGGGAAACAAACAGCCTCCCTCTGCATTCAACAATGGAGGCCTGGGCAAGGGGGCGGGGCTGGAAAGGGAGCCTTATCTCTCTCCCGATCACTTGCTGAACAGCTGTTCAGCGGCTTCCTTTCAACACCCCCTTCTCTCTTTGTAAAAAAAAGAGCACGATCTGCTTTTGGCCCCTAGGCAATTCGGCTCCAGGGACCATGCATTCGCTCCATAAGACACAGACATTTCCCCTTACTTTTTAGGAGGAAAAAAGTGTGTCTTATGGAGCGAAAAATATGCTAAGCCGCTTCTGGCGAAACCAGAGCAGTGCACGGAAACGCCATTTACCTTCCCGCTGGAGTGGTACCTATTTATCTACTTGCACTTTGAAATATGTTATTATTATTATTATTAGTTTGGTGGGAAGACGCAAATCTGGTGAAGGGTATAGGATGAAGAATAATCCCCACCCAACCTCTTTCAGGTCCATATAGGAATGTAAAAAAGCAAATTGAAACGCAACAGGGGGGAAACGACCTCTTTGTGCTTTATGCCATTAAGGTGTGTATAGCCCAAGACTGAAACAGATTCATTTGTGTATTGTTTTTTGAGTTTTCACTGCACTTTTTTCCATTGCCTCCAATGAAACACAAAAAAGAGAAGACTCAAGTTCCTGATTCCAATGGGAAATGATTTTTAAAAATAAAAAAAATCCCACACATATGTCAAACAGACACAAAGCAGTATCCATGTTCCTGGTGCATTCTGTGCAAAAACCAAGGACCCACCCTCGTGGATTTTTATTCTTAGCAAAGGAATTTGACACAGGTTTCCAAATTTGCAAAGTTCCTGGAAATTCAAACGCCGGTTTTTGTGCAAAGCAAACCAAGTGGGTGAGAGCGGCTTGAATGCAAGGGAGCGCAATCGTTGCAACGTAACCCCGACTGCAACAGCTCTATAAAGACTTACCTGACTGTAAGTCCCATTGAACTGAATGGGGATTACCTGTGAGCTAACATGTACAGGCTTGTGCTGTCACAAGGGCAGGAGCCAAATCTTGGGGGTGTTGCACTTTTGGGGCTGCCCAAGAAAGGTACAGTTGGTCAAGATCACCCAGGGACGTAAAACTGGTGGAGATGGTGGGATACAAAGATGATTTGGTTTAAGTAAGGTGTGGAGAACCTGTAGTTCTTTGGGCATTGCTGGACACACTCAACTTCTCTACGGTGCCCAGCTGGGTCCCGTCTCCAATTTTGCACCACTAAAACTAGTACAATCCAAATTTCTAAGATCAGGCCTTCAAGTCCCAAAATGTGAGACTAGAGACAGGCTTCACAAAAGGGGAGGCTAGAGTGTGGATGACCATACTCAACTATTGGCTCAGACCATCTTAATTGCCCCCTTGGCTTTGCCCCACTAACTATGAATGATGATTTTCAATCCACATGGAAACAGAAAGTGGCAACTAAAATCTCGTCCCTGGGCTTCTCTCCAGGTCTTCTACTCATAGTACCACTATATTCTGCTCTGGTCAGACCTCACCTGGAATACTGTGTCCAGTTCTGGGCACCACAGTTCAAGAAGGATACTGACAAGCTGGAACGTGTCCAGAGGAGGGCAACCAAAATGGTCCAAGGCCTGGAAACGATGCCTTATGAGGAACGGCTTAGGGAGCTGGGTATGTTTAGCCTGGAGAAGAGAAGGTTAAGGGGTGATATGATAGCCATGTTCAAATATATAAAAGGATGTCATCTAGAGGAGGGAGAAAGGTTGTTTTCTGCTGCTCCAGAGAAGCGGACACGGGGCAATGGATTCAAACTACAAGAAAGAAGATTCCACCTAAACATTAGGAAGAACTTCCTGACAGTAAGAGCTGTTTGACAGTGGAATTTGCTGCCAAGGAGTGTGGTGGAGTCTCCTTCTTTGGAGGTCTTTAAGCGGAGGCTTGACAGCCATCTGTCAGGAATGCTTTGGTGGTGTTTCCTGCTTGGCAGGGGGTTGGGCTGGATGGCCCTTGTGGTCTCTTCCAACTCTATGATTCTATGATTCTACTCAGCATGGGATACGATCAGGCCAAAGCACTCATTAAACAATGTATTAGCAGACACAGAGCGCCAATTGGCTTTAGCCAGGACCCCAACTTTTATTGCCAATGAATCCACCGGGTACTCTGGACAGCTCTTGTCACCCCAACCGTTTGCCATGCTGGCTGCCGTCACTTCTCACTGTCTCCCACAGGAACGTCCTAGGAGGCTGCCTTACACTGAATGAGACCATGTATCCATCTAGCTCAGGCATCCCCAAACTCGGCCTTCCAGATGTTTTGGAACTACAATTCCCATCATCCCTGACCACTGGTCCTGTTAGCTAGGGATGATGGGAGTTGTAGTCCCAAAACATCTGGAGGGCCGAGTTTATTGATCTAGCTCAATATTGTCTATTCTGACTGGCAGCTGTTCTCCCCTCAGATAAAGGATCAGCTTGTTGGGGATTAGTTTCGGAGGGAACAAATGAAGAACAAGCTGGCAGAAGTGTATAGAATTCTATATAAACGGGTGGAGCACTCTTCTCTCTTCGAGAGGATCTCCCTATGACCAGGGGCGTAGCAAGGGGGGGGGCGTAGGGGGCGGTGCGTCCCATGTTCCATAATGGAGGGGGTGACAAATTATCAAGGAACAATTACTGCCCTACTAGGGCAGTTCATAAAAAAAAACTTTTTTAAAAATGCCTGCTCCAAAGGTCTTATCTTACTATACTAGGGATTATATAGCTATATATGAAATTTCATGCATATCAGTTAATATCTTGACCCTCCTCCACCAAAATAGCTGTTCACTTGGCTGTTTTCCTATGTCGTGAAGGCTGAAATTTCAGTTCAGTGGAGCACTTACTGTTCCCAACCCTAACCCTGTGGAAAGCCATCTAATTAGACTTTAATTTGATTTTGAGATGTTTTTAGGAGGTAATTTAATTATTGTTTGATTTTATACCAATGTTATGTATCTGATGTTAGCCACCCTGAGCCCGACTTCAGCCGGGGAGGGAGGAACATAAATAAAAGTTTATTATGATTATTATCACTTGTTATTATTCCTTTGTAAGAAAATATGAAATACCATAAAACCATTTTTGCGGGGGGGGGAATCAATGGGGAGGGTGACAAGAAATTTTCCGCACTGGGTACCAGCTGACCTTCCTACACCTATAACTATGAAAATGATGAATTGGACAGGAACAGGACATCAAAGTTACTTCTTCGCTTGTGGCAATGCGGATGCCGATAAGGTCACAGGTGGTGTGGAATTCCACAAAGGCAGATTAATTGGGCAATGCATGAAGGACCACTTCCTTATCTTGGCACCAGTGACCATTCAACTTCAACTGGATGTCCGTGTCATGATACATCTCTTCACACCCTTGTCCCAGCCACGGGGAGGGGAGACTGTTTCTGAATGAAAGCATTGGGTTAGTGTAGCCTCCCTGCCTCCCCTTGAGGGAGCCTCGCTGTTTTGTACTCTCCATCTTTCCTGCAAAGCACTCTGTGAACATGATCGTGACTGTCGCCATTGCCCAGCCATACTGGATCGGTGGAGGAGTCCTTGCCAGATCTTTTCCTCCTTCCCTCTTTGTCCTCCGACCTCACCTGCCTTCCCCTGCCGAGCAAAAGGACGAGAGAGCTTCTCCTCCTCCCCGTTGGCAAGGTCGCCTCTGCCCCTCTGCCCTCCCATCCCCTCCCTCTAGCAAAGCGAGAACCGGCGGGAGTTGATGTTCATCTTTGTCACGCCAATGAGCTTGAGCGGGGTGGAGAGGCTGAAGGAGGACGTCAGGGGGAAGTCGCACAGGAGGTCAGAGAGCTCGTCCCGCTCCTCAAGCTCGTAGGTGGCATCGTTGAGCATCCGCCGGTGGAGGTGGCAGGTCTGCTCGATTTTGAGCTTGTTGATGTCGCTGCGCAGGCGCATCAGCTGCCGGGCCAGCTGCTGGTCCTGGAGACGCATTTCCATCTGGAACACAAAAGGCAGGCAGGGATAATTTCATAGTCAAAGGGCATGAGGGGTTGAAGAAGACCCTCCAAGTGTCCCTACTTTCCAGGGACAGTCCAAGTTTTACAGAAGCCCATCCAGGTTTCTGATTTGATCCCTGAATGTCACACTTTTCCTTAGGACATTCCTATTTTCATCGGAGTAATGTTGGCGGGTATGGAATATGATTTGATCCTAGAATGTCCCACTTTTCCTTAGGAAAAGTCCCTATTTTCATCGGAGAAATGTTGGCGGGTATGGAATATGATTTGATCCTAGAATGTCCCACTTTTCCTTAGGAAAAGTCCCTATTTTCATCGGAGAAATGTTGGCGGGTATGGAATATGATTTGATCCTAGAATGTCCCACTTTTCCTTAGGAAAAGTCCCTATTTTCATCGGAGAAATGTTGGCGGGTATGGAATATGATTTGATCCTAGAATGTCCCACTTTTCCTTAGGAAAAGTCCCTATTTTCATCGGAGAAATGTTGGCGGGTATGGAATATGATTTGATCCTAGAATGTCCTACTTTTCCTTAGGAAAAGTCCCTGTTTTCATCAGAGAAATGTTGGCAGGTATGGAATATGATTTGATCCTAGAATGTCCCACTTTTCCTTAGGAAAAGTCCCTGTTTTCATCGGAGAAATGTTGGAGGGTATGGAATATGATTTGATCTTAGAATGTCCCACTTTTCCTTAGGAAAAGTCCCTATTTTCATCGGAGAAATGTTGGAGGGTATGGAATATGATTTGATCCTAGAATGTCCCACTTTTCCTTAGGAAAAGTCCCTATTTTCATCGGAGAAATGGTGGAGGGTAAGATTAAAGCGGCAACTTTAACCAGGAAAGCGGGTGGGGAGCAAATTTGTCTATTGGATTTTTATTCTGCTCTCCAACCCCAAGGAAACCCAGGAGCCAAACAGATGCACCATTTAAAAACGAAGCAGAACAAAACATTCTGAAATGGAACAAAACATTTTAAAGATAATTACAGTGAAAAGATTTTTAACGTTCCATTTTAATTGTTGTCACCCACCCTGGGGCCTTGGGGTGAAAGGCAGCCAAGAATATTTATTTATTACACACTTTTTTTCCTTAAGGTCCCGGGGCGATTTGCAACATCAAAGCACAATGTTAAGAACAGTTTGAAGCAACTTGCAATCACGAGAATAAGCCGCGTCCTAAAAACGTACAGCTCAAGCATCAAAAGCCAGAGTGTTTCTTCAGCCTTCTCCGGAAGCTGTATAATGAAGGCACTAGGCACCTCTGTAGCGAAGGAGGTCCACAATTTAAAAGCCACCACAGAGAAGGCTCTCTCCTGGACCAACGCCACGCTTAGCCTCTGAGGGCAGAGGAACTACAGTCGTACCTCGGTTGTCAAACGCCTTGGTACTCGTATGTTTCAGCTCCCGAACAATCGAAACCCGGAAGTGAGTGTTCCTGTTTTCGAATTTTTTTGGGAAGCCGAATGTCCGATGCAGCTTCCCGGGCTTCCGATTGGCTGCAGGAAGCTCCTGCGGCCAATCGGAAGCCGCACTTTGGTTTCCAAACATTTTGGAAGTCGAACGGAGTTCTGGAACAGATTCCATTCAACTTCCAATTCAAAGTGTTGGTGCTGAATTGTTGACAATTCAACAATTCAAAGTGTTGGTGCTGACCTTGAAAGCCCTAAACGGCCTCGGTCCTGTATACCTGAAGGAGCGTCTCCACCCCCATCATTCAGCCCGGACACTGAGATCCAGCGCCGAGGGCCTTCTGGCGGTTCCCTCACTGCGAGAAGCAAAGCTACAGGGAACCAGGCAGAGGGCCTTCTCGGTAGTGGCGCCCGCCCTGTGGAACGCCCTCCCAGCAGAGGTCAAAGAGATAAATAACTATCTGACATTCAGAAAATACCTGAAGGCAGCCCTGTTTAGGGAAGTTTTTAACCTGTGATATTTTAATGTATTTTAATATCTGTTGGAGGCCGCCCAGAGTGGCTGGGGGGACCCAGCCAGATGGGCGGGGTACAAAAATTATTATTATTATTATTATTATTATTATTATTATTATTATTATTATTATTCCAAGGTACGACTGTATTGAGAAGGACTCTCTGATTGCGGCACCTGAGAGGGGATGTAAAAGGAGGAGACAGTGTTTGGGGTATTTGGGGGCCAAGTCATTTAGGGCTTTAAACACTGACGTGAGCGCCTTGAGTTGGGATCAAAAACACACTTCCAACCAGTGCAGCTATTTCAAAACTGGGCTTCTAAGAGATCTAGAATGGAAACCCAGCCAGCAATCCGGCGCTGCATTTTGGACAATCTGAAGTTTCTGAGTCACCTATAAGAGATATTGTTATTTATGGATTTCATAGAATTTATACGTGGCTTGAATGCAAAACAACAACAACAACAACAACCCTCCTCAAAGCGGTTTACGAATAGGGGAAACAAGAAAATCAAGGAAAAATTACCCTTTAACACATACGAAAGTTAAAATACTAAAATGGAATTGCATTGGCTTTCTAAACAGGAATGTTTTTAGAAGGTCCTGAAAAGAATACCATAAAGATGCCTGGTTGATCTCAGCAGTAGGGATAACTTCAAAATGGCATTATTATTATTATTATTATTATTATTATTATTATTATTATTATTATTATGCTCTGATTATGAGGGAATCTAGATCTTATGGAAAAAGTAGTTCTTGACTAGATGGCCCCAATTCTTGTGCCTCTATAGTCTTACAACCTTGTTTTCATCTGCAATGGTACTCTGCCGTTGTTTTGGTGAAAGGAGAGGGGGGGAAATGGGGATCAGTTCTTCAGCAGCTCCAGCCCAACAGTTTCCAAACTTTCCCAGGGAGATAAAGCTTCCCGCCAGCTTTCATTTGCTCTTTCAGGATGGGAAGGGTCTCTCTTCCCCCCATTGTAAAACAAAAAAAAAAGGGAGTCGGTGCGGAGCTGATCTCCACATGATAGGAGCATAAAGGGGTAACGGACAAAGCCTTGTGATGGTTGACAAAAGGATTACAGTTCTGACACGGAGGAAAGGTCCCCGCACTGAATCCCTGTCCCCTGGCTTCAGACTTGGTGCTCGGTTTCCCAGATAAAAATATTGAATTTCTCGCACATCAGATTCTCCTTTGGCAATAGATGAAGAACCAGCGACAGTTTGATTGTGGTGCAGAAGGCAGCATTCAGGGCCAATGAAGCTGGCCTTTGTATACCATCCTCTTAATCTCAGGGCCATAGGTTCGATCCCCTCCTTTGGGGCAAAAGATTCCTGCATTCTGGGGGTTGGATGAGATGCCCCTTGTGCCGCTTCCATCCCCACAATTCTATGATTCTTCTTCTTTCTTAATTTTAAAATAAACTTTATTCATATTTCAAATCTTACAAAAAAAGAGTAAAGATTAAAACAAATACATTATCTTTCCCATTCCCATTGTCCCCCCACTCTCCCTCCCCTCTCCACCTCACCGGTACATGATGTTATTTGTTATTTACTCAATATTTGACTTTATCTTCCTTAGCTGTGCTATTACTTCCATTATCATTATCCTATATCCTTTATTTTCCCCTGTTCAGTTTATACCAAATCCACCAGAATATCAATATCTGAACAGTATACCGTTAAATAGTCTTTCATTCCTTCCCATTCCTTTATTATTTCTTGATTGGAGCGACCTCTAATATTAGCTGTTAATTTTGCCATTTCCACCAATTCGCACATCTTACCTCTCCATTCTGATATTGTTGGAATTTTCTCTCCTTTCCAGTTTTTTTGCAATTAATAACCTCGCTGCTGCTGAGGCATATAGAAATACCTTTATATTATTATTTTTTGGAATTTTGTCCGAAATCATGCCTAATAAAAAAAGATTCTGGGTTTTTTTTTATAAATATAATTTAAAATAATTTTATTTAATTCCTTGTATATCTCATTCCAGAATTTATTTATTTATTTGCACCCCCACCATACATGATAAAATGTGCCCACCTTTTTTTACATTTCCAACATTTCTATGGTTTTATTATCCTTCCTCTCTCTCTCTAATTCATGGGATTACACAAGGAAAGGGGGCGGAGATTTCTGAGCTGAAAATAAGTGTGAAGAAGCAGAACCTATTTTTTCCTCCTAACTTGTACATATCTCTGAACTGCTTTATTGCACCATGATTTAGTGTTAGATATGAAGCCAGCTCCAGTTCCCCACTGATCTGACCTGTTCCTTTGATCCAGCCCCACCCTGCCTACCCCACCTCAGATTGGTTCAGTGCTCAACACAATTAACAAACTACACCTCCCAGAATTCTTTGGGGTAAGCCATGGCTGTTCAAAATGATAGCCTAGTCCTTTAAATGTACGGTTGTAAATGTGACTCCCTGGTCCTGAATGGGGTAACTGTGCCCTTGAAGGACCAGGTGTGCAGCCTGGGAGTCATTTTGGACTTGCAGCTGCCCATGGAGACGCAGTTTAATTCTGTGTCCAGGGCAGCTCCATCTGGTATGCAGGATAAGACCCTACCTACCCACAGACTGTCTCACCATGCTCTAGTTATCTCCCGCTCGGACTACTGCAATGTGCTCTATGTGGGGCTACTTTTGAAGGTGACCCAGAAACTACAACTAATCCAGAATGCGGCAGCTAGACTGGTGACTGGGAGCGGCCACCGGGACCATATAACACCGGTCCTGAGAGACCTACATTGGCTCCCAGTACGTTTCCGAGCACAATTCAAAGTGTTGGTGCTGACCTTTAAAGCCCTAAATGGCCTCAGTCCTGTATACCTGAAGGAGCGTCTCCACCCCCATCATTCAGCCCGGACACTGAGGTCCAGCTCCGAGGGCCTTCTGGCAGTTCCCTCCCTGTGAGAAGCGAGGTTACAGGGAACCAGGCAGAGGGCCTTCTTGGTGGTGGCGCCCCAGATGTCAAGGAAATAAACAACCATCTGACTTTTAGAAGACATCTGAAGGCAGCCCTGTTTAGGGAAGTTTTTAATGTCTGATGTTTTATCGTGTTTTTAATATTCTCTTGGGAGCTGCCCAGAGTGGCGTGGGAAGGCCCAGCTAGAAGGGTGGGGTATAAGTAATAAATTATTATTAAATTATTGTGGCAGGAGGGGGAGACACCTGTGACTCTTCACCAGCCTGGCTCGCCTCCGCCTGTGGACCTCCCTCCTCCTGCATCCAACCACTCCTTGGCACCACACAGAGGTAGATTTTACACTCTCACTGCATTGACATTTGTCTCTGGCTCTGCCCATGCCAGTCGTGTGGCTCCTGGAAAGCTGACCAGAAGGAAATGTGGTCCTCTGCATAAACTAAAGTTCCCCCACTCATAGTAAATGGCAATGTGTACAATGTGACAGCAGGTGGCGCTGTGGTCTAAACCACAGAGCCTAGGGCTTGCCGATCAGAAGGTCGGCGGTTCGAATCCCCGCGACGGGGTGAGCTCCCGTTGCTCGGTCCCAGCTCCTGCCAACCTAGCAGTTCGAAAAGCATGCAAAGTGCAAGTAGATAAATAGGTACCGCTCCGGCAGGAAGGTAAATGGCGTTTCCGTGCGCTGCTCTGGTTCGCCAGAAGCAGCTTAGTCATGCTGGCCACATGACCCGGAAGCTGTACGCCGGCTCCCTCGGCCAGTAAAGCGAGATGAGCGCCGCAACCCCAGAGTCGGACATGACTGGACCTAATGGCCAGGGGTCCCTTTACCTTTACCTTTACAACTTGACGTCAGCATTCCGGCAGCCCTCCCTGTTGTTGCTTCTGCTACTCCTTCTCCTGAACAGACCCCCCCAAAAGTCCTGCTCCGATAGTGCCACCAGCTCTGCAGAGCAGTCTGGAGGCATGCAGGGGAAAACCCAAAGATTTCCTGCTGCCTGTCCTCCTTTCTAAATTCAGCAAAGGGCCCCGGTCAGCATTTCCATTAAATCAACGGAGGCTGGCATTATAATCACAGCCTCTGTTCGGTCTCCAGGCTGCACACAATTACAGCAAGCATTAACATCGATTGGTAGGAGAGGCACAAAACGGCTATTAAGCTATTTTGACCAAGAAAGTACAGGAATTCAACGAACGGATCAGGTGATTTTCTCTAGGCCACCACCACCCATCTCCTCTTCATGGGGGGTGGGGAGGGTGCTCGGGCCATAGCTCAGTGGTTGGTGCACCCACATTGCGTGCAGAAGGTCCCAGGTTCGATTTCTGGCACCTCCAGCCAGGGCTGGGAATGGGAGACCACCTGCCTTAAAACTCTGGAGATCCACTGCCAGTCATGGAATCATAGAATTAAGAAGTTGGAAAAGAACCCAAGGGACATCTAGACCAACCCCCTGCAATGCAGGAATCTCGACTAAAGCATCCATGACAGATGGTCATCCAACCTCTGTTTTAAAAAAAATCTCCAAGGAAGGAGAGTCCACCACCTTCCGAAGAAGTCAGTGTCACAATGCCTGCAGTGCCACATCGGTTTGCAATGTTTTTCTTTATTTAAAAGTCCTCATGGAAATCCAATGGCCTCTTAAAAGCATTGCAGGGTGGGGCTAGATGACCCATGGGGTCCCTTCCAATTCTGCAACTCTAGGACTCAATCGTTTTCATGCAAATTGCTCCTAACATACATATCTTTAGTTACAGGTAGGTAGCCGTGCTGGTCTGCCATAGTCGAAACAAAATGAAAAATAAAAATAATTCCTTAGAGACCAACTGAGTTTGTTCTTGGTATGAACTTTCGTGTGCATGCAAACGTTATACATATCTTAACATGCACATTTTTGCAAAGCCGCCCCTTAACATAATACTTGTTACTATTTTCACTAATATATGCAAATAATAATAATAGTAATAATAATAATAATAATAATAATAATAATAATAATAATAATCTTTTATTTATGCCCTGCTCATCTGGCTGGGTTTCCCCAGTCACTCTGGGCGGCTTCCAGCAAAATATTAAAATACAAAAATTCATCAAACATTAAAAACTTCCCTAAACAGGGCTGCCTTCAGGTGTCTTCTAAAAGTCAGATTGTTATTTGCTTGACATCTGATGGGGAAATAAAATAAAAAAAATTCCTTCCAGTAGCACCTTAGAGACCAACTAAGTTTGTTCTTGGTCTCTAAGGTGCTACTGGAAGGAATTTTTTATTTTATTTTGTTTTGACTATGGCAGACCAACACGGCTACCTACCTGTATCTGATGGGAGGGCATTCCACAGGGCAGGGCGCCACTACCGAGAAGGCCCTCTGCCTGGTTCCCTGTAGTTTTGCTTCTCGCAGTGAGGGAACCGCCAGAAGGCCCTCGGCGCTGGATCTCAGTGTCCGGGCAGAACGATGGGGGTGGAGACGCTCCTTCAGGTATACTGGGCTGGGCCGAGGCCGTTTAGGGCTTTAAAGGTCAGCACCAACACTTTGAATTGTGCTTGGAAACGTAAAAAGTTAAAGGTAAAGGGACATGAGGAAGGATGCTTGTTACTGCTCTTAGCAGTTCAGGGGAGGTGGGGGGGGCGGAGGTCCACAAGGCTCGCTCACCCACCCCGGGCACCCAAGCATCTTGCTTTGCTGCTGTTGTTTGGTCACAGAAATGTCCACCTGCCATTCTCACAGCTGTTCCAGGAAACTCCATACCCTCCAACATTTCTCTGATGACAATAAGGTCAAGGTAAAGGGACCCCTGATCATTAGGTCCAGTCGTGTCTGACTCTGGGGTTGCGGCGCTCATCTCACGTTACTGGCCGAGGGAGCCAGCGTACAGCTTCCGGGTCATGTGGCCAGCATGACAAAGCCGCTTCTGGAGAACCAGAGCAGCGCACGGAAACGCTGTTTACCTTCCCGCTGGAGCAGTACCTATTTATCTACTTGCACTTTTGACGTGCTTTCGAACTGCTAGGTGGGCAGGAGCTGGGACCGAGCAACGGGAGCTCACCCCGTCGCGGGGATTCGAACCACCGACCTTCTGATCAGCAAGCCACTAACCTTCTGATCAGTGGTTTAACCCACAGCGCCACCTGCGTCCCTCTCAGAAACGTACTGGGAGCCAATGTAGGTCTTTCAGGACCAGTGTTATATGGCCTCGGCAGCCACTCCAGGTTACCACCTGTCTAGCTGCCGCATTCTGGATTAGTTATAGTTTTGCACACTTTAGTCTAGTATATGCACTCCCCTCCCCCCCTTTTTTGCACACATTACTTTGCCAGAGAATGGCATTGCAAAATTCAGAGAAGTGCAGATTTCAGAGGATGCCTCGGCTTTGCTTGGTGTATCGTTTCTGAAAGTGTGAATTGCATAGATTCACCCTGAAATGCAAATCAAATTCTCCTTCCTCTCTACTGACTCATCCCAGTTCTTTGAGAATTGCACCTGGGAGCTTCTACATGTGCATATGTAGAATACGTGTGCTTCCTGTTGCTTCAGAGGGCAGTGCCAGAACCAGTCAGTGGAAATGGCAGGGAAGCAAATCTCAGCTAAATTTTAGAAGGAACTTTCTAATGGTAAAAACATTGTTAGGCAGCTGAAGTGGCTGCCTTCGGAGGTGGCAGGTGTTCCTTCAATGCATGCATTTATTTGGCCCCAGAGAGGGATGCTGCCATTGGCCTCATATTGATCAGGATGTTAGACTAGAATCATAGAATCCTAGAGTTGGAAGAGACCACAAGGGCCATCCAGTCCAACCCCCTGCCAAGCAGGAAACACCATCAAAGCATTCCTGACAGATGGCTGTCAAGCCTCCGCTTCAAGACCTCCAAAGAAGGAGACTCCACCACACTCCTTGGCAGCAAATTCCACTGTCCGAACAGCTCTTACTGTCAGGAAGTTCTTCCTAATGTTTAGGTGGAATCTTCTTTCTTGTAGTTTGAATCCATTGCCCCGTGTCCGCTTCTCTGGAGCAGCAGAAAACAACCTTTCTCCCTCCTCTATATGACATCCTTTTATATATTTGAACATGGCTATCATATCACCCCTTAACCTTCTCTTCTCCAGGCTAAACATACCCAGCTCCCTAAGCCGTTCCTCATAAGGCATCGTTTCCAGGCCTTGGACCATTTTGGTTCGCCCTCTTCTGGACACTTTCCAGCTTGTCAGTATCCTTCTTGAACTGGACACAGTATTCCAGGTGAGGAACTCCAAGATCCCTCTCAATTATATAAGATTCCATGAATTCATGAGCTATGATCCCTCTCCAGATTTTTTTTAAGCCACATTGTTGAGGTTATCTCTTTTCTTTTCTTCTAGTTATAGTGACGAAATAAGCAGGTGAGAGAAGAAGACACCCCCCCCCAAACCGCACTAATGAGCCGAATGTCGGGCAGGGGAGTTCAGAGACAGAGTGTACCTGTATGCCATTTTATTGCAATCTCCAACTCGGAATGAGTTCCTTAAATGCTGCTGGAAGGAGTGTATAAAGTTATGCATGCCAGCCAGCTTACTGAATAAAGGACAGAGAGAAATAAAAGAAGGAACAATAGAGGGAAAGGAAAAAGAAGGAAGGGGGGGGTGGAACAAAAAAAAATGTTCAGACTGTAAGCTCATTGAGAACAGAGGCCTATAATTGTTTTTTCTTTCCTTACAGAATGATGGCTCTGCATGTATACACGAACAAAGGGAAAGAGTAAAAAAGAACGAAAGAAAGAGGAGAGAGAGAGAGAGAGTTCTGTGTTTTCTGTGAATAATTGTGACTAAAGAGAGGTGAGATATTTCTTCTTCCCTTAGGCTGAAAACCAGCGCGCACACATAAGAAACTAGACCCATTGAAGTCAGAGGAAAATGCAGCACTTCGAACCTGTCACTATTTGAGGGTGATATTTAATCACATGCCAGCAAGTTCAGGCTGCAGACTTATTGCTGATGGGGAGACCTTGTGCAACAAACCTGTTTTCCCAAGAGGTCAGACTTTTGGCAATAAGGAAAGTGCTGTGGAAACGCACTGGCAAGTGCAGGATAACACTTGTTTTGAAACCAAGCCATCTAACTCCCCACAAACAATTCAGAACGGATTCTCATTAAATAGCCAGCATCGTCTAAACCTCCCTGCAAAGAAATCAGGGCAAATGCTCAAGAAACAGGTCGCGACGCAGAGGATTGTGCAGTTTAAACACCAGCAGGAACCAACTTACCAGTTCTTTCCTGAGCCAGTTTAGAGCCTCATCAATATTTCCAAAGCCACTGATTTTCTCCTGGGTCATCACCGGAACTTGCGCTTTCAGAGAGCCTCCATTGATACGAACTTGCACCTCTGTTAAAGGAACGCTTTCCTCCATTGTTTTCTCATCCCGGCTGGCTTCTTCCCCCGCAGGAGGCTCCGGGTGGCTTTTCCATGCAATCCCCTCCAACTGGGCCTTCCACTCCAAATAGGAGGGTCTCCTCGTCTCCAGCCTCAGTTTCTCCGTCAGAGCTTTCAGGTTCCGCAAGTGGTCGTCAGGAGGAGCGCCGCCGCCTCCTGTCTCAGGATCTGCACCGTCCAACATTTCTATCTCAATCTTCGGGGCAGACACCTTACTTTCCGGCGGAATGCCATCAACATCCATCAAGGGGTTGGCGGAGGGCTCCAAGATCCAGGGAACACCATCCATGCAGTGATCAGTTGCTCCAAATTTCCTTTGCTCAGAGGGTGGGAAAACCTGGGAGTCGCTGCTTTCGCCGCTCAATCCAATACACCCCCTTTAGCAACACGGGACAGCATCTAAGCAAGAACACAAAGGCACATTGTTGGTTTTCAGCTGCAAATTGTCAAAGGGGGGGGGGAGAGGAACAGACGAGCAACCAGAACTTCCTTATATGACCTGAACTTGAGAAAAATGGAAGTGAAAGCCTTCAGCCTAAACCGTCTCCCCAAGAGAATTCACCGCAGTTGTCTGGTGATGTTCTCAGGCAAGAGCAGACAAGCTTTCTCTAGCTTCCCCGGAGAAGGCTTTTCCTGCTGCAGAGAGAGACCTGTCAGGCGCTGTGCTCAGGGCGAAGAAGTGGATTACTAAGGATGAGGTCAGAGGGAGAGAAGAACGGGAGAAATACTGTAGCAGAGTGTTACACAATTAATAAACCCTTATCTTGTTACCGTACTTAACACGATCTCAGCTTTGCATTTTCTGAGCCTCGCTACCTGGGAGGCAAGGAAGGGTTGGTGTAATGGCTTATGGGAGCCCACCCACGAAAGCGATTAACAGGTGCAGATCTTTATTTATTTCTTCATACTTCAAGCCTGCCCTGAGAGTGCAGGGAAACTAATATGGCACAATAACTCTATTTATTTTAATTGAACAACCACATTCTTGCGGCGTTGCCAAGAAGGAAGATTGCATTCCAGAGGTCTGGGGAAGCAAAAGGTTTGTGCACCTTGTGCCTAAAAGAGGCTAAGATGGGGGACATTTGGGAGGGAGTTCCAGAACGGGGGGGGAGGGGAGCCATCACCAAGAATGCCCTGTCTCGTGTTGTGGCCCGTCCAACCAAAGCTATAGCCAGAGGGAAAGTGGGGCATCTGTGCAGATGATAATGGTTGTGGGGAGACAGTTTGGGAGAAAGTATGCACATCCCAATCCCAAAGAAGGGCAGTGCCAAAGAATGCTCCAACTACCGCACAATTGCACTCATTTCACACGCTAGCAAGGTTATGCTTAAAATTCTACAAGGCAGGCTTAAGCAGTATGTGGACCGAGAACTCCCAGAAGTGCAAGCTGGATTTCGAAGGGGCAGAGGAACCAGAGACCAAATTGCAAACATGCGCTGGATTATGGAGAAAGCTAGAGAGTTCCAGAAAAACATCTACTTCTGCTTCATTGACTACGCAAAAGCATTTGACTGTGTCGACCACAGCAAACTATGGCAAGTTCTTAAAGAAATGGGAGTGCCGGATCACCTCATTTGTCTCCTGAGAAATCTCTATGTGGGACAAGAAGCTACAGTTAGAACTGGATATGGAACAACTGATTGGTTCAAAATTGGGAAAGGAGTACGACAAGGCTGTATATTGTCTCCCTGCTTATTTAACTTATATGCAGAATTCATCATGCGAAAGGCTGGACTGGATGAATCCCAACCGGAATTAAGATTGCCGGAAAAAATATCAACAACCTCAGATATGCTGATGATACTACCTTGATGGCAGAAAGTGAGGAAGAATTAAAGAACCTTTTAATGAGGGTGAAAGAAGAGAGCGCAAAATATGGTCTGAAGCTCAACATCAAAAAAACTAAGATCATGGCCACTGGTCCCATCACCTCCTGGCAAATAGAAGGGGAAGAAATGGAGGCAGTGAGAGATTTCACTTTCTTGGGTTCCATGATCACTGCAGATGGTGACAGCAGTCACGAAATTAGAAGACGCCTGCTTCTTGGGAGAAAAGCAATGACAAACCTAGACAGCATCTTAAAAAGCAAAGACATCACCTTGCCGACAAAGGTCCGTATAGTTAAAGCTATGGTTTTCCCAGTAGTAATGTATGGAAGTGAGAGCTGGACCATAAAGAAGGCTGATCGCCGAAGAATTGATGCTTTTGAATTATGGTGCTGGAGGAGACTCTTGAGAGTCCCATGGACTGCAAGAAGATCAAACCTATCCATTCTCAAAGAAATCAGCCCTGAGTGCTCACTGGAAGGACAGATCCTGAAGTTGAGGCTCCAGTACTTTGGCCACCTCATGAGAAGAGAAGACTCCCTAGAAAAGACCCTGATGTTGGGAAAGATGGAGGGCACAAGGAGAAGGGGACGACAGAGGATGAGATGGTTGGACAGTGTTCTTCGAAGCTACTAACATGAGTTTGGCCAAACTGCGAGAGGCAGTGAAGGATAGGCGTGCCTGGCGTGCTCTGGTCCATGGGTTCACGAAGAGTCGGACACGACTGAACGACTGAACAACAACAAATGCACAGGTTTAACGATGTGGGATGAGCACTAGCTGAAGGAAAGCACTTGTGAGGAGCCTGGGTCCATTTTTGTGTGATGCTGCCTACCAGATCCAGCATACATAGTGCACCAAGTGCGACACTAAACGCACACTTAGGGTTGCACTTGGAGTCAACTCAGAATCCTGGGGTCCCCCTGCTTGCTCTGCCAGCACCATGTCACTCACTGCAGACCCAGGCCATCAAGTCCAACCTCCATCAACTGTTGACACACCTGTTGTTGTGATATTATTACAAGCCGAGCTGCAAAAGCCTCAGCAGCGAGGCTCACATGACTGTGTCTGTTTTTCATCTTGTGGGAAAGCCACTAGTCCTAACAGCTTTCCCACACACGTGATGTTTTTGTACTGTACTATTGCATTTTACTTTCGGTTCTGGCTCGAGAAATGCTAGACGCTTTTATGGACAGCTCTGACTATCTGAGCTGGCAAGCAGAGACATACTCTGCATTTTATCTGCAATAAAGTAGCTTTTAGCCTTAATGGCTTGTGTGTGTTGTTCTTCACGCTGGAGAGCAATCGCATATTATCAATGTGCCCCTGGACTCGAGTAGCCAGGAGGGCACACAGGCTTCGTCCCTACCTGGGGGTCAGTCTCACAACTTGCCCCCCAAGACATTTCATAACACCTGTACCACCATCATCTGCAGCAGTAGAGGGCGGGGGGGGCAGGAGCGGAATGAGCCCATGGAGAAATATAATCAGTCAGTCAAGCCCTAGCTGAAGATGCCGGAGATGGAACCTGGGACCTTCTGCATGCCAAGCAGATGTTCCACCCATGAGCAACATAGGAAGATGCCTTTTACTGAATCCGATCATCGGTCCACCTAGCTCATTAATGTCAACACTGACTGGCAGAAGCACTAAGATTTCAGATGGGGAGACTTTTCCCAGCCCTACCTGGAGATTCTGGGGACTGATCTTGGGACATTCTACAAGCAAAGCGGATGCCCTACCAGGGTAGACCCTCCCAGTCTCCCTATTTGCCAGGGAGAGTCCTGGATTTACAGAAGCCCCCCTGGCTTCTGGTTCGATCCCTGAATGTCCCGATTTTCCTTAGGACGTCTCTATTTTCAATGGAGAACTGTTGTAGGGTATTGAATAGGACGCCCCTATTTTCATTGGGGAAATGTTGGAAGGACTTTCCTATTTTCATCCGATCCCCAAGCCATCTGAAGTTTTTGTAATGTTTAATGTTTCATTAAGTTTTTATATACCATGCTGGAAGCTGCCCAGAGTGGCTGGGGCATCATCATTAAATAGGACACCCCTATTTTCATCGGAGAAATTGGAGGATAGGCTCGAGAAGCAGGATGAACAGAGAACTAAAATCAGCTGGTTAGGAGAAGAGAATTGAATTCTTAGCCAAAGAATTGATGCTTTTGAATTCTGGTGCTGGAGGAGACTCTTGAGAGTCCCATGGACTGCAAGAAGATCAAACCTATCCATTCTGAAGGAAATCAGCCCTGAGTGCTCACTGGAAGGACAGATCCTGAAGCTGAGGCTCCAATACTTTGGCCACCTCATGAGAAGAGAAGACTCCCTGGAAAAGACCCTGATGTTGGGAAAGATTGAGGGCACAAGGAGAAGGGGACGACAGAGGATGAGATGGTTGGACAGTGTTCTCAAAGCTACTAACATGAGTCTGACCAAACTGCGGGAGGCAGTGGAAGACAGGAGTGCCTGGTGTGCTCTGGTCCATGGGGTCACGAAGAGTCAGACATGACTAAACGACTAAACAACAACAGGAGAAGAGAGAAGGGGGAGGCCCAGCAGTTCCTCCTTCTCATTCCTCCTGAGCAGCCTTACCAACATTGAAGCCTATGGGGATCCTCAGGACAGGGAACGGAGGAGAAAAACCAGCCATGGCTTCTGGCCACCCTCTTTTTCTTTTGTGTTAGGTCTAGGAATTGTTGCTGTATTGCTTCTGTGGACAAGGGCTTCGTGTTTCCTCCTCTGGGTGCTTGCGGGCTATGATTCATGCCACTCCAGGGTGGGGTGGGAGAGAAAGGTATTCAGCTGCTCAGAAGCCACAGAGAGTCTGTTGGCACCAAGTGGGTTAGCTGCCCCACGTAAGAGATGGCGTGGGAACCATTGCTACGACCCTCGATTGTGTCATCTAACTCTGTTCACAAATATATGCATTTTTATGCATGCTTTAGCCTAGAATGTGTGTTGCTTTGCTGGAGAACAGCATTGCAAAATTCTGAGTAGTGCTGGTATTAAAAGATAGCTGTGTTTCAATTAGTGCGCCATTTCAGAAAGTGCGAATTAGTGCCTTAATATCGGTGTGTGTGTGTGCGCGCGTGTGTGTGCGTGTGTGTGTTTACCCAGGTATTTGGTATTAAACTGGATTTATTATTTTTTGTCATTGTTGTTCTGGTTGCTTACCTTACAGCAGAATTGTTATTTTGTTATTTATTCGGCTTATTCATATTGTTTTGCTAATTTTGTGCATTGCTCTGCTTTTATTGCTTGGTTCCCTGCTCTGGGATTGAAACTATTCAGTGCAGAGCAGGCTTTAAAAGTTGTAAATAATGATAAAAAATAAGTCAATTAAGAGAGCTGGATTTGAGTCTCACCTCCACCGCATATTTTTTTAACAACAAAAACAAAACAGTGTTGCCTTCCCCTGCGCCCCAAATTTATCTGGATGGGGAAGAGAGAAATAGGAATGTGATTTTCTCCAAAGTGACACAATTAGATCTGGTGCTGGATTCAGAAACAGTTCAAGCTTCTTCTTCTAAGAGCGCGGTGTAAAGCAAAACCAACTTTTTGTCCACCTGGGAACGTGGCCAGAAATGAACTCCTGGAACGACCTCATGCAAACGCATTAAAATGTAATTTGAGTTATTGGGTAATTGTCCAGCCTGCTTAACGCTTGCTGGGAATTCATATAATTCCGACACCAAGTCTGTAATTATTCTGGGGGAATCTTTTCACAGAAAGAATTCTATTGAAAAACAAATCTTTATAGGGAACACCGGTCTACTTTCTCCTCAATGTCGCCATTGTTTTGGGGGCAGATGCTCTAAATGGGATGCTGATAAAAAGGAGAGAGAGAGAGAGAGAGAGAGAGAGAAGAAGAAGAAGAAGAAGAAGAAGAAGAAGAAGAAGAAGAAGAAGAAGAAGAAGAAGAAGAAGAAGAAGAAGAAGAAGAAGAAGAAGAAGAAGAAGAAGAAGAAGAAGAAGAAGAAGAAGAAGAAGAAAGTGAATCTCTGGCTCCCTTGTTGCTGTCAATTGGGCACTTTGTTTGTTTGTTTGTTTTGGAGAGTAGGCAGATAATGCAGGTTGATAATTTAAGACTCTTGTCTTAATAAACATGAGTCATCTAAAGGAGAGAGGTGAGGATAAGGCCATTGCAAACCAAAACATTTCCATCCTTCAAAACCCACATTCCTCTGAATTTCAATGCAGTTTTTCAGGCATGTAATGGGTAGGAAAATGTACACACCGGGCTCAAGAGAGACAGTGTGGTGAAGTGGTTAAAGAGTCGGACTAGCACCTGGGAGACCAGGGTTCCAATCCTCGCTTGGCCATGAAGGTCACTGGATGACCTAGGGCCAGTCATAGTCTCTCAGGCTAACCTACCTATACAATCATAGAATCATAGAGTTGGAAGAGACCACAAGGGCCATCCAGTCCAACCCCCTGCCAAGCAGGAAACACCATCAAAGCATTCCTGACAGATGGCTGTCAAGCCTCCGCTTAAAGACCTCCAAAGAAGGAGACTCCACCACACTCCTTGGCAGCAAATTCCACTGTCCAACAGCTCTTACTGTCAGGAAGTTCTTCCTAATGTTTAGGTGGAATCTTCTTTCTTGTAGTTTGAATCCATTGCCCCGTGTCCGCTTCTCTGGAGCAGCAGAAAACAACCTTTCTCCCTCCTCTATATGACATCCTTTTATATATTTGAACATGGCTATCATATCACCCCTTAACCTTCTCTTCTCCAGGCTAAACATACCCAGCTCCCTAAGCCGTTCCTCATAAGGCATCGTTTCCAGGCCTTGGACCATTTTGGTTGCCCTCCTCTGGACACGTTCCAGCTTGTCAGTATCCTTCTTGAACTGTGGTGCCCAGAACTGGACACAGTATTCCAGGTGAGGTCTGACCAGAGCGGAATACAGTGGTACTATTACTTCCCTTGATCTAGATGCTATACTCCTATTGATGCAGCCCAGAATTGCATTGGCTTTTTTAGCTGCTGCATCACACTGTTGACTCATGTCAAGTTTATGGTCTACCAAGACTCCTAGATCCTTTTCACATGTACTGCTCTCAAGCCAGGGTGTCCACCCATCCTGGTTGTGGTTGTGGAGGTTAAATGGGGAATGGGAGACGCATGTTTGCCATCATTGAATTCCTTGGAGAGTAAAAAGTGGGATATAAATGCAATCAATCAAGTGTGCATAAAGATGCGTATAATGACAAAAGAAGAAATAAAAAAAGCTTGGGAAAGATTGAGGGCACAAGGAGAAGGGGACGACAGAGGGCGAGATGGTTGGACAGTGTTCTCGAAGGCTACCAACATGAGTCTGACCAAACTGCGGGAGGCAGTGGAAGACAGGAGTGCCTGGCATGCTCTGGTCCATGGGGTCACGAAGAGTCGGACACGACTAAACGACTAAACAACAACAATGGGCAAGCAATTTAAAATCTTACAGCATCTAGCACGGTGAATACAGTTACTATAATAGGCAGAAGAATTAAAACAGATGCCTGTGGGGAAACTGCAAGCAGGACCCCGTCACAAGAGCAACACTCTCCCCTCCTGCGGGTTCCGGAAACTGCTTTTCAGAAAGTCGACGCCTCCAACTATGGAAGCAGAGGATACCTGGAAATGCCAGGAATTAAACCTGGGATCTTCTACATTCAGTGCAGATGCTGTTCCTTGGATTGTTTCCAATCTGGCTGGTGAATCTGAGAACAGGCGGATGGACTGCAAGAGCCTTTGGTCTGCTCCACCTCGGATGTTCTCTTTTCTGTAAACCACCCTGAGCCCTTGAGACAGGGAAGACTACAAAGCCCAGATGCTTTTATTTTTAGCAGCACTTCAGGGTTATTGACTTCCTTCTCAGACATCGGCTGCACCGGTCCAAAATGATGGCTGCACCAATGACCTTTGACTTAGGGAGGCCCATCGCCATGGTTACAGTGAATCTGTTGCCCTATCTAGAGGAAGATCTTCTTAATCAAGGGGAGCGGTTTAGCAAGGGCCATAAATGCAACTGGCTCTTCATGCAGGGAATTCGTTTTCCCATCTCTCTCCTTCCCTCCACCATAATTCATAAGCTGAAGCTGAGGTGAACGGGACTTACCTGTCTCCAGCTTGCCTTTTCCTCGTAACGTCTGGAGGCAAATCGGCGAGATTCTCTTCGAGAAAGGAGCGTTCGTGTATCCAACAGGACTGCAGTCAGCCTTGGAAGTCCCTCCAGCCAGAGGAGAGGTTAACTGCCGTCTGTGTGATAAAAATATATTGAGCAATCAATTAAAGCCATCAAGAAGAAATATGTCAGCCTGGAAATTTACAGAGAGAGAGAGAGAGAGAACTTGACTTCCAAAAGTCCCAGGGCTGATTCTCACAAGTGAGTCAACATCACAATGTATTTGAATTTTAATACAAACACTAATGATTGTTGTTGTTTGCATTTATTTGTCACTTACAACAGAAAATGTCTCAGAGCAACATTGGATTCCTGGCAAGGCAGTTTACCATATGAACCACACTACCACTCATATAGGGACGCGGGTGGCGCTGTGGTCTAAACCACTGAGCCTTGGCTTGCCCATCAAAAGGTCGGCAGTTCGAATCCCCATGATGGGGTGAGCTCACGTTGCTCGGTCCCTGCTCATGCCGACCTAGCAGTTCAAAAGCACGCCAAAAGTGCAAGTAGATTAATAGGTACAGCTCCGGTGGGAAGGTAAACGGCGTTTCCGTGCGCTGCTCTGGTTTCGCTGTTCTGTTGCGCCAGAAGCGGCTTAGTCATGCTGGCCACATGACCTGGAAAAACTGTCTGCAGACAAACAGCAGCTCCCTCAGCTTGTTAAGCGAGATGAGCACCGCAACCCCAGAGTCGTTTGCGACTGGACTTCACTGTCAGGGGTCCCTTTACCTTTACCACACATACAGGTGAAACTCAAAAAATTAGAATATCGTGGAAAAGGCCATTTATGTAAGCAATTGTTTTCATTAGCTTCTGGAGTTTAATGTATGAGATAGGCTCATGACATGCAAAGCGGGATATGTCAAGTGTTTGCTTGTTATAATTGTGATGATTATGGCGCACAGCTGATGAAAAACCCCAAGTTGAAATTGTTAATTTGAACAAACTTAGTTGGTCTCTAAGGTGCTACTGGAAGGAATTTTTTATTTTATTTTGTTTTGTTAATTTGGGGTTCTCATCAGCTGTACACCATAATCATCACAATTATAACAAATAAAGGCTTGACATATCTCGCTTTGCATGTCATGAGTCTATCTCATATATTAGTTTCACCTTTTAAGTTGAATTACTGAAAGAAATGAACCTTTCCACGATATTCTAATTTTTCGAGTTTCACCTGTATATGGTTTGCTGTGGAAGGCTCAATCTCGATTTGGGAGTGGGGTGAAGGAATTGCATGCCAGTGTTCCCACCAAGAAACGTCTTGGAGTTCTCTAGGAGATGATCTACCCAGGTGGGACTGCCTACCTGTCAATCACCTGACATCCCAATGACATCGATTCCAAGCGGTGTGGTTTGGCCCACGCTGCTTGGACCAACCAGCATGGACAAAGGCACAGCGCTTTTCAAGTGCTGACGGTCAGAGCAGTTGGCTTGGCGTCTTGGACTCAATGGGGATACATTTAATGTGGGTGTCTAACACCAACATCTTCCCCAAAAGAGCAGAAGGAAATAGGGTGATAGCCAATGGATTAGGATCGACATGACAGCAATCCTAGCTCCTATGCATTGTTTCCTGTGAGTGAGCTTCCTTGACCTCAGTGCTGCTTACTTCTTGTTGCAAACAGGGCCGTCTTAAGCATATCCAGTGCAGTAGTTCAAAGATCGCTCCGGCGCCCTCCCCCCCCCCCGTTTCCCAGAGTTGCTGACCTTTTTACAGCGCTGCGGGGCTGGAGGAGGTGGGCAGTTGGCGGAGGGCGGCTCCTCCGGTGGGGAAGAGGTGGAGGCTCCGGGCACGGCACTGCTTCGGCACGGTGGGCGAGGGCAGGGAGCTGATGCCGGGAGGCACTGCGTCCAGCCTCCGCCTCTTCCCTGGCACCCATGCCACGGTGGCCATGGCACGTGGAGGCTCCGGGCACGGCACTGCTTCAGCGCGGCAGACGAGGGCACCGCACCCAGTCTCTGCCTCTTCCCTGGCGCCCACGGCAGGTGGTGGCTCCGGGTACGGCACTGCTTCGGCACGGTGGGCGAGGGCAGGGAGCTGATGCCGGGAGGCACTGCGTCCAGCCTCTGCCTCTTCCCTGGCACCCATGCCACGGTGGCCATGGCACGTGGAGGCTCCGGGCACGGCACTGCTTCAGCGCGGCAGACGAGGGCACCGCACCCAGTCTCTGCCTCTTCCCTGGCGCCCACGGCAGGTGGTGGCTCCGGGTACGGCACTGCTTCGGCACGGTGGGCGAGGGCAGGGAGCTGATGCCGGGAGGCACTGCGTCCAGCCTCTGCCTCTTCCCTGGCACCCATGCCACGGTGGCCATGGCACGTGGAGGCTCCGGGCACGGCACTGCTTCAGCGCGGCAGGCGAGGGCACCGCGCGCCCAGTCTCTGCCTCTTCCCTGGCGCCCACGGCAGGTGGTGGCTCCGGGTACGGCACTGCTTCGGCACGGTGGGCGAGGGCAGGGAGCTGATGCCGGGAGGCACCGTGTCCAGCCTCCGCCTCTTCTCAGGTGCCCTCCAGAACTCAGCACAAACTTGGCGCCCCGGCACCCCGCGCCACTTGCCTCTATGGGCAAGACGCCCCTGGTTGCATTGGTTCAAGGTGTGGAAGACATTGAACTTTAATGAAATGTCATCAGCTGACCGAAATGGCTGTTAATTAGAAGCACAGTCTTGCAAAGACCTGCTGCCTTTTAAGCAGCTATTGTGAAGCAGGAACCTCATGAAAAAGGAGACGAATCTGCTTGATTATAGTTCCCATTCTCTGACTCTCTTTAGGGCTACAGTAAAAGGTCACGAGCAAACTTGAAAGCCTTGCTATCACCTCATTCACTTGCTGGAGCAACGAAGGAGCACCAATTGCCCTTGTGCTCCAGCAGATCACATAATCACTCAAGAGCACAAGGGCACTCTCCCCTCCTAGCTCAGCTGGTTAGAGCATGGTGCTGATAATGCCAAGGTTGCAGGATCAATCCCATATGAGACAGCCGCATATTCCTGCATCGAAAGGGGTTGGACTAGATGAACCTCAGAGTCCCTTCCAACTCTACAGTTTTATGGTTCCTATGATGGAGGAGATGTTTGCAAGGGGTAGCAGAGTCACCTTTAACCTCGCGGAATTGGATTGTGGGATCTTCATTGCTTGTGCAACACAGAGAGATAACCCCCCCCCCCCTACCTCCATACAGAGGCGTGGGAAGGTTGATCTCTCCCCCCGCAAAAATGGTTTTACGTTATTTCATATTTTCTTACAAAGGAATAATAACAAGTAATAATAATAATAATAATAATAATAATAATAATAATAATAATAAACTTTTATTTATATCCCGCCCTCCCCGGCCGAAGTCGGGCTCAGGGTGGCTAACATCAGATACATAACATTGGTATAAAATCAAACAATAATTAAATTACCTCCTAAAAACATCTCAAAATCAAATTAAAGTCTAATTAGATGGCTTTCCACAGGGTTAGGGTTGGGAACAGTAAGTGCTCCACTGAACTGAAATTTCAGCCTTCACGACATAGGAAAACAGCCAAGTGAACAGCTATTTTGGTGGAGGAGGGTCAAGATATTAACCGATATGCATGAAATTTCATATATAGCTATATAATCCCTAGTATAGTAAGATAAGACCTTTGGAGCAGGCATTTTTTTTTTTAAAAGTTTTTTTATGAACCGCCCTAGTAGGGCAGTAATTGTTCCTTGATAATTTGTCACCCCCTCCATTATGGAACGTGGGGCGGATCGCTCCCTACGCCCCCCCCTTGCTACGCCCCTGCCTCCATAGAAAAACTAACAGCGGTGCAAGGACGTTCTGATGCTACGACTTCATTCTTTAATCAAGTACCTCCAAGTGCGTAACTGGGCTGTGTTTGCATTATTACCGTGGAGAGGTATTTGAGTGTATACTTAAGCAATTAGCATTCCTTTGCAAGCTTGAAGGAGCTTCCGTTACATAGTTCACATATTGTCACCCAACTTTTAAAAAAAGAAGAAGTCACAAGCAGGCCTACTTATAACCAGGAAGCATTTTAAGAAAAGAAAAAGAAAGAGAGGGTTAAGGACGTTTGCAAGGAGTGGCTGCACCAGGTGCGTGCAGATCAGAAATCCAGATAAGCGCTTATGAAAAGATTCCAGCCACAAAGCTGGCAGATTTCAGGATCTTCCCTGACCCGATAAGAAGAAGTCCTAAGCTCTTTGTTGACAAGGTCCTTCTGTACCCTAGATAAATTCGACCCCTTCTTAGAGGCGTTGGATGGAGTTCCTGAACCGAAGCCATGTATGATCTCTGCATTCCTCCCAGTTCTTTGCAGTAAGATGAGGCGACTTTAGCCGAAGGGGAGGCATGGCTCATTACCCTCAGAGAGTTGGAAAACATCCATTGCACCTGTGCAGAGCATGTCAATATGTGAAGAGCATGTTAATCTATAGGACCCTGCACACCCCAGAAAGTGACAGGATTTGACAGTAAATGGGTGTTCAGGGCAACGACTTCATTCACACGACCCAAGTGCCCCATATTACCCTAGTAGCCAAAATTGTGGAAACCTTTTGGGGGGGAAGTGTATTTCTGAGGTATGATTGCTCATAACACCACTTCTCTTTGGAGCGAAACCATAAAATTATATATCGATGGAAAGATCATTTAATGAAGAATGTAATGCAGCAAAGGTTGTTCAATTATATGTATAATATCAAAAGTTATAGCCAAATAACCAGAAAAAGGAAGCACAACTTGCTTAGGTTGATATGCAGTAACTTTCCTCCATTTGAATGTAGCCAATGAGCATGAGCGTTTAGAGAGCCAATCAGGTGTTATGAGCCACCAAACCTCGGATATACGACTTTTTCCAAAAGGTTTCCTTTGGCCACTATGGTATTGGCAAAGCTGCATTGGTTAAAAGTGTGCCCATGCTGAGTAAGAGTCAGACTATCTATCTCTCGATCCATTCATGAAGTTTACAATAACACAAGAAGTTGACTTATTCCGAGTCTGACCTGGAGATGTCATGGACAGCACGTGATCTGCCACTGAGCTATGGCCCTTAAAAGCCTCGCTGACAAGGTAAACCAATAACATAAAGGTAAAAGGTAAAGGGACCCCTGACCGTTAAGTCCAGTCACGGATGATTCGGGGGTTGCAGCGCTCATCTTGCTCTATAGGCTGAGGGAGCCAGCGTTTGTCTGCAGAGAGCTTCCGGGTCATGTGGACAGCATGACTAAGCTGCTTCTGGTGAACCAGAGCAGCGCATGGAAATGCCGTTTACCTTCCTGCTGGAGCGGTACCTATTTATCTACTTGCACTTTGAAGTGCTTTCAAACTGCTAGGTGAGCAGGAGCAGGGACTGAACAATGGGAGCTCACCCCGTCGAGGGGATTCAAACCGCCAACTTTCTGATCGGCAAGCCCTATGCTCTGTGGTTTAGATCACATTGCCACCCACATCCCAACCAATAACATTTTTGTTGTTGTTCAGTCGTTCAGTCGTGTCCGACTCTTCGTGACCCCATGGACCAGAGCACGCCAGGCACGCCTATCCTTCACTGCCTCTCGCAGTTTGGCCAAACTCATGTTAGTAGCTTCGAGAACACTGTCCAACCATCTCATCCTCTGTCGTCCCCTTCTCCTTGTGCCCTCCATCTTTCCCAACATCAGGGTCTTTTCTAGGGAGTCTTCTCTTCTCATGAGGTGGCCAAAGTACTGGAGCCTCAACTTCAGGATCTGTCCTTCCAGTGAGCACTCAGGGCTGATTTCTTTGAGAATGGATAGGTTTGATCTTTTTGCAGTCCATGGGACTCTCAAGAGTCTCCTCCAGCACCATAATTCAAAAGCATCAATTCTTCGGCGATCAGCCTTCTTTATGGTCCAGCTCTCACTTCCATACATTACTACTGGGAAAACCATAGCTTTAACTATACGGACCTTTGTCGGCAAGGTGATGTCTCTGCTTTTTAAGATGCTGTCTAGGTTTGTCATTGCTTTCCTCCCAAGAAGCAGGCGTCTTTTAATTTCGGGACTGCTGTCACCATCTGCAGTGATCAACCAATAACATACGTACCCACAAATAGAAATTCCACATTGTGCTACCTTGAATGTCCCACCAACAGTGGCCATGATCTTAGTTTTTTTGATGTTGAGCTTCAGACCCATATTTTGCACTCTCCTCTTTCACCCTCATTAAAAGGTTCTTTAATTCCTCCTCACTTTCTGCCATCAAGGTTGTGTCATCAGCATATCTGAGGTTGTTGATATTTCTTCCGGCAATCTTAATTCCAGTTTGGGATTCCAATCCCTTAGCTGTTCCTCACAGAGCTTGGTTTCCAAACCTTTGATCATTTTGGTCGTCCTCCTCTGCACATGCTTCAGCTTGTCAATATCCTTCTTAAATTGTGGAACCAGAACTGGGCACAGGACTCCAGGTGTGGTCTGGCCAAGGTAGAATGGGGTAGAACTATCACTTCCCCTGACCTGGACAACTATACTCTTGTTGAGGCATTTGTTGAATTGCATTAGCTTTGGTTGCTCCTTTGTTGACTGCAATTTCAGTTTCAATTACAGTAATTATTTCTATGTGTGCATCTATGCAGATGCAAATAATCCTTTCATGTGTGAGTGTGAGGCATACTTTTGGCAAGTGCTTATCCTAAAATAGGCTGCGCTTTTAGATGGCAGCTTCCTATGAATGACTTAGAAACCATGTCTCCAAACAACATTGATTCCTTTTGGAAATGTACTATATTTAGTGTACTCTCACACTTGGGGGATGACTTCCCCCCCTTCTGTTAATCGGTTGTTGTTGTTGTTGTTGTTGTTGTTGTTGTTGTTGTTGTTTTGAAAAAACAAAAAACACAGAGATTTTATTTTGTTTTGTTTTGTTGACAGGAGCCACACCTGGGAGGCAGTGGGTCCTACATCAAGCTTCAGCACCTTCTCTGTGGCAACATTGCATTGATAAATGTTGCCATAGTGATCAGCGAAGAGATGGCCAGCAAGCTTTGAAGCCACGAGTGAGCAATGAGGCTCTTCAAAAAAGAGAAGGGAAAAAACATCTTCCACAGCCACACTTTATTTCCTGTCTTTCAGTGGCAAGGGGAAACAAACAAGCAGAGGGGGGTTGGGCCGTGTGAAAGAAAACTGGGCACCAGTTTGAAAAGAGATTTTAATTTTTTGCTTTATAGGTCTTGTGATGCATGGGCAATCCCACCCCCCCACCCCCTCCGAATACTTGCTTACATTTGGAGGAGGGAAATAGGCATATGGAATGGCTGGTGGAAGTTGCCGTTCACTAACAGCTCTGGAGGGCCAAAGGTGTCCCACCCGATTTAGGCATACAACTTTTTTGGGAAGGGGTAGAAACAAGGCCGGAGGAAGGGGGCGGTGGGGGTGGTTTGCCCCAGGTCTCACCACTGAGGGGGGTGACAAAATGCCAGGCGGCACTCACCGCGAGGCCTGCAGTGCACCCGAACCACGCGTCTCTCCTGGGAAAGATGCGGTGGCTTGGGCATCTGCAGGCTTCGCGCTGCGCAAAAAATCCATCCACTGCCTCCTCACCAGCTGTAGGGTGGCTGAGTGAGAGGAGGCAGGCAGGCTCCTCGGAGGCCCCATGGTGCGTCCTGCCCAATTTACCCCACCCCCGCAGGTGGCTGGCCCCACCCCTGGGTGCAGGGCATGCACGCCGCCCCAGACACCTGATTGGCTTGCTCCACCACTGGGCAGAAATAGCCTGCGGGGCACAGACCAGCCACCCCTGGTTTCAGTCATGTGTGCACACAGTGCTAAGTGACCATTCAGTAGGCTGTCATCCACATCAGACCTATTATACGGCATCCTTGGGCAAGGGCCAACGATTGATCAAGGCCCCAGATCCCACTTTTTTTTGAAAAGTAAAACCCCAACAACTTAGAATTCCACTTATCATCAGCATGAGGCCATCATTTCGATTTCCTATCATGCCGCTAAATATTTGATGTAAAGAAAGGATCATAAGAGAATTTGCCGGAACAAATTCACGCCTGCCCTGCTGAGAGTCCTTAGCATTTGCTGACAACAGGATGCTATTTTCCAGTGCTTTTGCAGAAGGCGGTTGAGAAATTGCAGAACAGCATTTTTTTCCACCTTCCCAAAGCTGTGCATTGCAAAAAAGAAAAAAAGGGGGGGAAATCTAACATCCTGCACATTTAAATGGATGCATGGACGTGAGCCTGCATATGGGTAAACAAATATAGGAACTAAGCCAATGAATAATAAATGGGAGATTCGTATTATATCTGCGCATTATGCCCTTGGGGAAATCTGTCCCAGGGTCTGTTTGCTTGACCCTTGGTGTGTTGTCACATGGTGTTAAGATTGCCAGAATTTTAACTCAAGAAATCCAGCATTTTCTAGGCATGTGCAATGTACTGGTCAGAGTGCTGGACAAGGACTGGGGAGACTTGGGTTCAAATCCCAGCGCAGACATGAAGCTCACTGGGTGACCTTGGGACTAGACTGTCTTTCAACCTATCCTACATTGCAGGGTTGTTGTGGGCAAAAAAGGGGAGTAGAGAATGGTGAATGTTGCCTTGAGCTCCTTGGTTGAAAGGAGAGATACGGATGTGATTGTGATGATGACAATGATAATGTCCATTAATTAATAATTATACTAATCGAAGTTCCTTTGCCTTGTGGCGTACTGCCTTTTTAGGTAGGTTCGTTTTTGAAAACAGAAAAGGATCCCTTTGTGCATATGTGCAAACTATGCTACAAATGGATCCACCCCATCTAATAGCAAAAAACAAGAGTGCACCTTTCTGGCTTCTAAAACAGTCTTTCCAATCTTGGATCCTTAGGAGTTAGGAACTTAGGAAGGTGTCTTATTTACCAACTCAGACCACTGGTTCATCTGAGCAGTGACTTTCCAGGGTCTGAAGCAGGAGATGTTCCCTACTTGGAGAATCCAAGGATTGAACCTGAGACCTTCTGCATGGCAAGCAGATCCCCTGAGCATCTTCCCCCAAGGGCTGAGATCAAAACCTGTCACTAGCTGTGGAAGAGAGCCAACCTTTGGATTGCTTTTCTTTCGCATTTTCAAAAAGAGGATGCAGAACAGCAGACAAAAGGAGAGAGGGAGGGGGAGCGCATCCATTTCATCAATAAGAACTGCAAAGGGTATGGAACGTGAACCTTTTCAGTAAGGCTTTCTAAGATGAATAACAGACAGGATGGGGAGCTGAGTCTGCAATCATATGAAAAACACAGACTCTGAGGGGAGAAATTCGACCCACTTCTCATTTAAAGGTGAACCTACAAAATTTGCACTTTTTTGAAATAATATGCTGAGTCCTCTTCTCAAATTCACACTTGTGCAGATTTTGCTGTGCAATTCTCCAAGTAACAGGCATGAATGTGCATACGCTGGGATGCAGCATGCATGTTGTTTAGTTGTTCAGTCGTGTCCGACTCTTCGTGACCCCATGGACCAGAGCACGCCAGGCACGCCTATCTTTCACTGCCTCCCACAGTTTGGCCAAACTCATGCTAGTCGCTTCGAGAACACTGTCCAACCATCTCATCCTCTGTCGTCCCCTTCTCCTTGTGCCCTCCATCTTTCCCAACATCAGGGTCTTTTCCAGGGAGTCTTCTCTTCTCATGAGGTGGCCAAAGTATTGGAGCCTCAGCTTCAGGATCTGTCCTTCCAGTGAGCACTCAGGGCTGATTTCCTTCAGAATGGATAGGTTTGATCTTCTTGCAGTCCATGGGACTCTCAAGAGTCTCCTCCAGCACCATAATTCAAAAGCATCAATTCTTCGGCGATCAGCCTTCTTTATGGTCCAGCTCTCACTTCCATACATTACTACTGGGAAAACCATAGCTTTAACTATACGGACCTTTGTCGGCAAGGTGATGTCTCTGCTTTTCTATGAAGCATGCATAGAAATGCACAAAATGGTGAAAACAGCATATAAAAATGCATTAAATTGGGGAAAATTGCTTTGCAAAAAATATGTAGATCAGGGTGGAGGGAAATGCACACAGAAATGTGTGCAGGTGGAGAAATTTGCACTAAAATACAGATGAATGTTCATGAGGACTAGTAGATTTTTTCCCCCTTAAGTGCAAATTCATGGGGAAATGTGGAGTATTGGATTCTAGATTGGAAGAATAAGAAAAACAGAGAGAGACCGAAATGGGCAGATCTGCCCAGCCCTCTTTCTCTCCAGCCACAGAAATCACAGGACCCATCACATTCAACTCGATGCAACATGGGTTCGAACAGAATCTCACCACCTTTTCCGCTGGCTGCTGACGTATTTGTGGGCTCTCGTTCATTCAAAGCGCTGCTCCCCATTCCACATCTCCCCACAACCAGAAGGCATCTCGGCTGCTCTCACTTGAAACCTCGCGCCGTATTGCCCTTGACACCGCGCTTCCATGAGGTCCCTCAATATCCAATGTGTCGAGATCCGGATTTCGCCCTGCACTACTCATGACTTCTTGGCCGGGTGTGTGTGAGAGAGAGAGCGGTCAGAAGGAGAGCTGTTGTGGGGCTGCAAGCAACAGGCTCAGAAATAAAGCTTGCCTTCCCTTCTCGGAAGATGAGCAGAGAGACATCTATCCTAATTCCTCTAAGCAGGTTTTAAGGGAACGAAGGGGCGTGTTCCTTTCTGCAGAACCGGCTGCCGAAGCTGCACTCTTGCAGTCGCGACCTTTGTGGTTTTTAGAAATATATACACATATGTATATATAGGATGAAATTGCCCGCGGGAACAAGATGCGTAAATGCCAAAGTCTCCACCTGGTGGTAAGAGCCCTGGTGTAAGTAAGGGTGGGTGCGCGAAAATTTACACACCATTGATAAGGTACCGGTAACATCTTCAGGAAACTGTCACATTCCTGCCTCCTTTCAGGTGGTGGGTGGGATGAGAGGTGGCAGAGAAGCCGGAGAGTTAAAAAATATATATTAAACTTACCAGAATTTGCACGGCATCAAGGGCATCTCCCATTAATATTCCAGTGGTGAGACTTCAACGCTTTGCTCTGCCTCTCTCGCTCGGCTTTCTAACTTGAATATCTTCAGCCTTGGATGGGGATGTTGCTCCCAGTCCTTCTCCAAACCTCGAGGTCACTGGCTGTGTCTCTCTTGGCTTTGAAAAATGTGTGTGCATGTTTTTCTCTCTTTTTTTCAAAGGGACTTCTCCCCCCACCGTGTGTGTGTGTGTGTGTGTGTGTGGTTGCGTCAAGGCCGTTGCCTAGCTACCACCGTACTACTCCAGTTTGAGGCTTTTCACGCCGGTATTTCTGTCCGCCGTCTCTCATTCATGCCAGCCAGCCTGGGATTCTCCCTCCCACTAAGACATAACCCTGAAGAGACCCAAAAGAGAAAAGAGTGCCTCTCTTTTTTTCTTTTTCTTTTTAACAAGTGAGGCTGGGTCCTAAGACCTGCCAGGTTTCATTCAAGATTCCTTGCAAGGGAAGTTCCAGGTGCCTAGACAAAAATCATAGATCTTCAGTTCAGATACACTGAAATAGAAGTCACCAGACCCTTATATATAGTGAGAGAGTGAGGAGGGGTATTACTCAGAAGGGTGGTGGGAATGGGTGATGGCTGATAGGTGTGGAAAACCTGTTAACGACTGCAATTGGTCTTACAGGAAAAAGCAAGGGGTGAGATGGCTAAAGATAGCTTTGTCATGTATAATGAGATAAGAATCCAATGTCTTTGTTCAGACCAGGTCTCTCCGTGGTTTTGAGTTTGGTAATGAGTGTGAAGCGACTAGCATGAGTTTGGCCAAACTGCGGGAGGCAGTGGAGGATAGGGGTGCCTGGCGTGCTCTGGTCCATGGGGTCACGAAGAGTCGGACACGACTGAATGACTGAACAACAACAACCAAATTCAAAACCACGGAGAGACCTGGTCTGAACAAAGACACTGGATTCTTATCTCACCCCCTTGCTACACCCCTGCCCAAGACATATACTGCCGTTGGGGCCAGGGTGAGATTAAATCAACCAGCAGGCAGGATTAGGCCCCCAAGGTGGACTTTGAACATGCCTGCAAGGAACAGAAAATACTTTTTCCTATATGCAGCAACAGCAGTGCGGATGTTAATAGCCCAGAGGCAAAAAGAAGACAAATTGCCTACCAGAGAATAATGCCAAACCAAGATGATGGACTGTGCCAAAATGGCAAAACTGACTGAAAAGCTCAGGAATCAAGAAGACCCAAAGTTCAATAAAGAATGGGGGGGGATTTATTATTTATGTAGGAGACCACTGTAAACAGATGAAAGCATTATCAGGATTTTAATACTGTAACACTTGCAATGCAGCGCATATCATGGACAATATGGAAAGATACAAAATATGGATTTGGAAATAGTATGCACTTAAGAGGGTGTACAATAGGACCCATGGAGGGGAAGGTGGGAAGTCCGGAGATTTGTGGAAATCTCTAAATATGGATATGTAATTTGGATTGCTATAAATTAATATTTGCAAAACCAAATAAAAATTATTTAAAAATAAATAAAAATAAAGATGGCTACCGTATCACCATGGGACAAGCCTAGGGCTTCTTGATAAGAAGGTGGGCAGTTTGAATCCCCGCGACAGGGTGAGCTCCAGTTGCTCGTGTTAGGATATTCATACAGACCAAGCTGCAAAAGCAGCAGCCAGGCTGGTATGGCTTGTGTTTTTCCCCATGAGAAAGACAGCTGTTTTGTCTGCTTTCTCAACCATGTGATGTTACTGTATATCTTTACTTTCACTTTCAGTTCTGGCTCAAGAGATGCTAGATGCGTTATGCACAGCTCTGACTTACTGAGCTGGCAAGCAGAGACAAACACTGCATCTTATCTACAATAAAATAGTTTAGCCTTAATGGCTTGTGTGTGTTGTTCTTCACGCTGGGGAACAATCGCATATCAATGTGCCACTGGACTCGAGTAGCCAGGAGTGCACCCAGGCTTCGTCCCTACCTGGGGGGGTCAGTCTCACAACTTGCCCCGGGTGGGACGTTTGCTAACAGCTCGGTCCCAGCTCCTGCCAACCTAGCAGTTCGAAAGCATGTCAAAGTGCAAGTAGATAAATAGGTACCGCTCCGGCGGGAAGGTAAACGGCGTTTCCGTGTGCTGCTCTGGTTCGCCAGAAGCGGCTTAGTCATGCTGGCCACATGACCCGGAAGCTGTACGCCGGCTCCCTTGGCCAGTAACGCAAGATGAGCGCCGCAACCCCAGAGTCGTCCGCGACTGGACCTAATGGTCAGGGGTCCCTTTACCTTTACCTATACCATATCACCTCTCGGTCTCCTCTTTTCCAGGCTAAACATGCCCAACTCTCTCAAACATTCCTCCTAAGGCTGGGTTTCCAGACCCTTGATCATCTGGGTTGCCCTCCTCTATACACATTCCAGCTTGTCAATATCCTTTTTAAAATGAGATGCCCAGAACTGGACACAGGACTCCAGATGTGGTCTGACAGAATAGAGCATTACCCACCCACCCACCCCCAGCTATGGCAGGACAGGGACAGTTTTCCTTCATGCGGAATTTGAGTTATGTCAAATAATGGACTGGCACTTTTTACCAGTGTCACATAATGTGTGTTCCACCCTTGCAAGAAATCAGTATTCTAGTGTGGCAGCAATATTCTGCGGAACTCACTGCTTATTGATATGACGCAATAGCCTTCATTGTTCAGCTAATAACTTTTTCTTTCTTTTTAATTTTTATTTTTTAATTTATTGATTGATATCTCAATACATTTACAAGTGAAACTCGAAAAATTAGAATATCGTGGAAAGGTTCATTTCTTTCAGTAATTCAACTTAAAAGGTGAAACTAATATATGAGATAGACTCATGACATGCAAAGCGAGATATGTCAAGCCTTTATTTGTTATAATTGTGATGATTATGGCGTACAGCTGATGAGAACCCCAAATTAACAATCTCAACTTTGGGGTTTTCATCAGCTGTACGCCATAATCATCACAATTATAACAAACAAAGGCTTGACATATCTCGCTTTGCATGTCATGAGTCTATCTCATATATTAAACTCCAGTAGCTAATGAAAACAATTGCTTACATAAATGGACTTTTCCACGATATTCTGATTTTTCGAGTTTCACCTGTACAAAATATTTACATAATATTACATATACATTATACTTGTAAATTCACATTTTTCATTCCGTTAAGTACCAACATTTGGTCATTTCTTACTTGCTTCTTATCTTACCCTATGTCTTCCCTCCACCCGAGCGTGACTTCCTAATTTTCATTTTATAACTTTATTATTGTGGTTGCATTCTTGTATCTTAATGATTAAACATACATTCTTGTTTATCTATTTAAATTCAGTTTGTGAGATCACGACACGTGCGCAGCCTCCTGGGTGGTCTGCGCATGTGTGAACATGCGCAGTCCACCCAAGATGGCGGGCGCAATCAGCCAGCGCCCCTTCTGACTGGCACCGGGCCGCGCCGCGTTTCGCTTTTTGCCCGCTGCAGCCTTAAAACGCAGCGTGGTGCGGCGCCGGTCGGAAGGGGTGGCGGCCGATCGCGCCCGCCATCTTGGGTGGACATGCGTGATCAGCCGCCACCCCTTCTGTGTGGTGCGGCAACCTTTAACGCTGCAGCGCGTGAACAGCAGCACAGACGCTGTGCTGCTGTTCACGCATTGCAGCCTTTTAAAAGTTGCTGCGCCGCCGGTGTCGAGTGTCACCCCCCCAGGGCGGTACCCGGGGTGGACCACCCCCCACCCCCCTTGCTCTGCCCCTGGCTACTGGAAGGATTTTTTTATTTTTTATTTTTGTATTGACTACAGCAGACCAACACGGCTCCCCACCTGTAACTGCTAGTCAGGTATGTTGCATATAGAAAAATTATCTTCATGTCTTTTGGGGGTGTCATTTGTTACGATTCCTAAAAGGAACGCTTCCGGCTTTTTACCAATTGTAATTCCGTTCAGCTAATAACTTTTCCATTTAGGACATAGACATACAATTCTACAATTTATATTTGTTTTCTTAAAACTATTGATTTTATCTACCTTCTGATACCTTTATTGTCCACTGTCTGTTTGTGTATCACTGTTTTAAACGAACTTTCCCCGCAATCTGATGCTCACCTCTCTCTTTTTTTTAATGTTACGCAGTGTACGAAACCTTGCTGAATAAAACAGAGGCTTGATTTTGCATTTTGAGTGTGTGAGAATGCAGGTCTCTTGACAACACCCCTCTGCAGTTTCCCTGAGGCCAAGCTTTCCCTGTGTGAGGGGACGATTGTCCATAAACTGGACATCATTTAAAATGGAAACGCAGTTGGGGCTGGGAATCAGCATTTCAACTGGCCAGGATGTTCCATCTCTTGACCTTTGGGTCACTGTAGCTAAATAGACAAAGTTTAGAGGCCAGTTAGAGCAGAAGGTTTTGGGGGTTGGAATGTATCAAGAAATCTGACAGTGATTCTCATGCTCTGAATTGCAGTGGGGGGCAGACGCAGCTTCCCCCTGGAAATATCTCCCATGTGAATATTCAATTTGTTGATGTTTGCCGCTCCATCAAGGGTTTATGGTTCAGTGTTCGAGTCTTGCTAAACATCCAGCTGAAAGCATCTCTACTCTTTACACAAACAGCCCTTGCAAGCAGAGAGTCAAGCGTTTTTTTTTTTTGTTTTTTTTTAAAAACCCCCCAAAATCTCACAGTCACACACACTTCCATGTCCTGCAAAAATTTTACATTTCTTTTCTTTTTTAATTTTTTATTGATTGTTATAATTTAACACAGGGGAAAACATCTTAGTCCAACTGTTATTGTATGACGTTACAAAATTAAATTTTACATACAACGTTATCCTGTCTGTATTTTGTCTTTTGTATCTTAATTAATCCCCTTTCAACAAAGGAAGGAAGGAAAAAAAGAGAGAAAGAAAAGAAAAAGAAAAAAGAAGGGGGGAAGAGAAAAAGGAAAAAGAAAAGAAAAACAACATTTTACATTTCAGGCCCTCCAAGCGTCCCTACTTTCCAGGGACATTCCCGGATTTACAGAAGCCGTCCCAGTTTCTGATTTGACCCTGAAATGTCCCGCTTTTCCCTAGAGTGTCCCTCTTTTCATTGGAGAAATGTAGGGCATCCCTATTCTCGCGAGATAAATGTTGGAGCGTATGGCTGAGGTGACCCAGTCAGATGGGCAGGGTATAAATAGAATCACCGTCATCATAATTCATCTGTGCCATGGATTTGGGGTGGAATTAGTTCCTTTGAGGATGGGGCAGACTTGAACAGGAACTCTCACTTTTTTAAAACGAACTTTCTAACCACTGGGAGACAGGGACAGAGTATCGCATCGGCGACACTTCCTCAAAACTGCTTCATCAGGAAAGCCTGTCACATGACTTCAAAAATAATAATTAATGGCTGAATGAACCGGCCTTCAAAATGGAGGGTGACAGAACTGTCTGAAGACAGAGGAGTAGTCAAGTTTTTTGGCTTCTGTTCAGTTTCGTGTTTTCAAAATAGTTCACGAAACACGACACAAAAGATTTCTTTGCTGACCTCTGGTGTGTGTGTGCATGTCATAGCGGGATTTCGGTTATTACAAGGAAGGTCCCCTTTTCAGAAATCTGAAAGCACAATTTTAAAAAAATCTGTTTTCCCTTTCTATAATGAACACTTCGACTCTGAGGTGCTTAAGTTCTGACTGGGAATGTGTGCAATTTTAAAGTGTGGGTGCTTTCCTTTTTTTATATAAATAATAATAATCTCTGCCTTACGGCTGAAGCTGTGGACAAAATGATGTGGGCTGATTTGGGCAGAGAGGGGGTCTGGGCTTTGGCCGAGCTGGACAGACACAGCCCCGGATCGCCGTGGGTCAAGTCAGGCCTTGCAGACTGATCCAGGGCTGTCAGGGGCTTTGCCTACATGTGGCTTTGCTGTTCCCAGCAAGGAAACATGTATGCGCAGTCAAACTGAACAGGATTGAACCCACTGACGAGCAGACGATTTGATCCTGAAGACTGTGGGGAGGGCGGGGTCTGTTTCACCAGCATGTTCTCGCATTGGAGAAGTCGATTCCAGCAGGATTATTTCCTCCGCTGTGACCCCTTCGCACCCCGCAGCCCTATGCATAAATGGGGTTTTGAAGACGCTAAACATACATCAGACCTACCCCCAAATTGAATCAGTGGCAGATCCGGTCAAGTGTCCAACCCAGGTTGCGTTGAGGGCGATTCGGGGCCCAGGATCGCATCAACGGCTGGTTCAAGCAAGAGAGCCAGTGTGGTGTAGTGGTTAACAGTGGCAGACTCATAATCTGGGGAACCGGGTTCGCGTCTCCGCTCCTCCACATGCAGCTGCTGGGTGACCTTGGGCTAGTCACACTTCTTTGAAGTCTCTCAGCCCCACTCACCTCACAGAGTGTTTGTTGTGGGGGAGGAAGGGAAAGGAGAATGTTAGCTCGTAATCTGGTGAACCGGGTTCGCTTCCCCGCTCCTCCACATGCAGCTGCTGGGTGACCTTGGGCTAGTCACACTTCTTGAAGTCTCTCAGCCCCACTCACCTCACAGAGTGTTTGTTGTGGGGGAGGAAGGGAAAGGAGAATGTTAGCCGCTTTGAGACTCCTTCGGGTAGTGATAAAGCGGGATATCAAATCCAAACTCTTCTTCTTCTTCTTCTTCTTCTTCTTCTTCTTCTTCTTCTTCTGGACCAGATCTGGCCATCTATGAATGAAGATGTGGCCACGTCTGGGAGGGAAGAAGCAGATCGAAAATAGAATTTGGCCCGTAAACATGAAAGTAGCGTGTCATAGCCCACTGAGGCTTCGTGGGGAAGCTTCGTTTTTCCACCAAAGTGGCCACAAGTCTAACATTAGCTCAGAGCGAACAGAGTGGCTGAGTTATTGGCCCCAGGACTCTAGAGAGGAGCAGCAACAGCCCCTCTTGTGCGCTTTACACTGATGTTGTCGGCAGGAAACCACTAACAGAAGTCAACTGACAAAGCCGAGGTGCCTTATTAGAGCATTTCTGTACATGTGCGAGTTTTGAACATTAACCCTTCTCATCTGGAAGAGCCAAGCAGAGGGAACACCTTTTCTTTTCGGTAGCTCTGGAAAGGTTCTGAAATTTCATGGGATATGCACTGAGACCATCGCAAGGAAGACCAAGGTGAGTGACCAAACTTAATGCAGAGTCAATAGGCTTGTCTTTTCATAAAAGCCCTGTTGGAGTCAAGAGTCGGCTCCGGTTTCAGATGCAATGAGAAGCCGCCGTTTGGCAGTCTTTGCCTCAGTTTGCCATCTTTAGAATGGGAACAATTGCGACAGCCAACACAGGCACAAGACGTCTAGGGGTTGAAATAGCTTCCTAGAGCCCAGTCTTCCTGTTGTTCAATATGGCTTGAGACATTTATCCCAGGGTGGTGCTTTTCGTTGTCTCTCGCTGTCTCTTTTTCTCTCGTTCACACTTAGATTCTTTGTTTCCTACTTTTATTCGGCCTTTGGGTGTTTTATCGCAATATTCAAGTGGAAGATTCCCCCCACTACTTCCAGAATGCTCACGGTGTGAAGCGATTCAGGAATCGTTTCTTCTTAATATTATGCAATGCACTGCCTACAGGGGAAACGTCTCTCATTCATATATAACGCTAATATGCAGTAGTAAGAAAAGGGAATGCTGAATTTGAATGAAAATTGTATACAGAAATGCGATAAAGAAGCAACGCTGACATCAAACCCTACATATATTAAGTAAAATAGAAACATCGTTACCCGACCCCACCCCCACCTATCCTCCCCATCCCCCGTCCACCTCTTTCCCCCTTTGCTTCCCAATCTCTCAACAAATGAAACTGATTTGTAAAAATGATAGGTGTAGAAAATATGAGAGAGAGAGACATTGCACATACTTTTGTAAATCAAGAAATCTTTTAATAAAAATACTTCACAAGCTGTAGCTTAGGGTCCCACTCTATTGCAGCCCCCCCAAAAAAATTAAGGGGGGGGAAACTGGATTTACATTTCCAAAATATAAGATCAAAAACAAATAAAATAAAAATTTGTACCCCGCCCATCTGGCTGGGTCCCCCCAGCCACTCTGGGCAGCCTCCAACAGATATTAAAATACATTAAAATATCACAGGTTAAAAACTTCCCTAAACAGGGCTGCCTTCAGGTATTTTCTGAATGTCAGATAGTTATTTATCTCTTTGACCTCTGCTGGGAGGGCGTTCCACAGGGCGGGCACCACTACCGAGAAGGCCCTCTGCCTGGTTCCCTGTAGCTTTGCTTCTCGCAGTGAGGGAACCGCCAGAAGGCCCTCAGCGCTGGATCTCAGTGTCCGGGCTGAACGATGGGGGTGGAGACGCTCCTTCAGGTATACAGGACCGAGGCCGTTTAGGGCTTTAAAGGTCAGCACCAACACTTTGAATTGTGCTCGGAAACGTACTGGGAGCCAATGTAGATCTCTCAGGACCGGTGTTATGTGGTCCCGGCGGCCACTCCCAGTCACCAGTCTAGCTGCCGCATTCTGGATTAATTGCAGTTTCCGGGTCACCTTCAAAGGTAGCCCCACGTAGAGCGCATTGCAGTAGTCCAAGCGGGAGATAACTAGAGCATGCACCACTCTGGCGAGACAGTCCGCGGGCAGGTAGGGTCTCAGCCTGTGTACCAGATGGAGCTGGTAGACAGCCGCCCTGGACACAGAATTGACCTGCGCCTCCATGGACAGCTGTGAGTCCAAAATGACTCCCAGGCTGTGCACCTGGTCCTTCAGGGGCACAGTTACCCCATTCAGGACCAGGGAATCCCCCACACCCGCTCGCACCCTGTCCCCCCAAAACAGTACTTCTGTCTTGTCAGGATTCAACCTCAAGGAAAGGTGATAAAGGAAAGAGGGGAGAGAGCAGATCAGGAAAACACGTATTGGTAGAGAAATGAATTAAAAGGAGACACCTCATCTGCTAATTTATCATTCCAGCTGTAGATGATGATGATGATGATGATGATGATGATGATGATAATCAACCACCACTTATGTGCGTTGCCCCAGCCAATTCTTTTAATAATTATTAAATATAGCTTTCCTGTTGTAGGTATGTTTTATTTGCACATTGGTTTCCCAAGGTTCCCCCCCCCCAGCCTGTCCATTACTGCTGGGGCTATTTTGCTTTGCTTAAAACAACATAGCATGATTTACAACTAGTGTTTTGAAAATAACAGGTTTACTATTCTTATTACTACTACTGAAAATGGTGGGTAGCTATGAAGACCTTGACCTGTGTATCCGAGAAAGATTGAAATTTAAACATACATTTCTATTTGGTAGTATACTAACTGTGGATGTTGTTTCTGGGCTGGGTCTCTTTTAGCTGGAGGCCACAAGACCAGACACATAAAATCGCATTGCCTGTGTGATGTGTAGTTTACTTGGCGTGGGAATAAAAGCGAGACTGGCTTTCAGCATGCAGGTTCCTCTTAAACTGACGTTGATGAATTAACCTGTCTATCAAATTTGTCTTGGCATATCCATGTTGAAGTTTCATGATGACATGTTTCGGCACCCTATCCACAAGACGTTGATTTGCTGTTGTTTTTTTAGCAGAGCTGGCAGACAGGGAGATGACTTAATCCAATGTCTAGATTATTTCCCGGTTTATCTAGTGCTACTTCCATCCATTATGGAATTCATCCGTGCAGTATTAATGGAAGGGAGAGTAGAATTGCCCCATGTGACTCCATCCCCAACCTTCACATGTCCCCACACTCATCAGCTTAAGCGCAACATTTCCCACACATGTTCATTCTATGTCGTTGAGCATATAAGTGTGGACAGGTCCATTGATATCTGCCCAGGTTGTTTGCTCTGTCCCCAAAAGGAATCATGATCAACCTGGAGCAACTAAAACCTTCTTTTCCTTCATGCTGCTAGTCCCCAGGGTTTTCTGATCTGGATCTAACCTATCACAGAGCGCCTATGGTTCTATGATCCTCTTGGAAAGCTGGTTTCCTGCAAGATCTGCCACTGCGTGCATGCATGGGATTCTCCACGATTTCGCCTACCCCCTTTGCTGTTTCCTCACTTGCCTAAGGCTTAATATTGAAATGAGGAATGCATGCTGGAGCTTGTGGTGGTTTAGTCATTTAGTCGTGTCCAACTCTTTGTGACTGCATGACCAGAGCATGCCAGGCACTTCTGTCTTCCACTGCCTCCCGTAGTTTGGTCAGACTCATGTTGGTAGCTTCGAGAACACTGTCCAACCATCTCGTCCTCTGTCGTCCCCTTCTCCTTGTGCCCTCTCATCTTTCCCAACATCAGGGTCTTTTCCAGGGAGTCTTCTCTTCTCATGAGGTGGCCAAAGTATTGGAGCCTCAGCTTCAGGATCTGTCCTTCCAGTGAGCACTCAGGGCTGATTTCCTTCAGAATGGATAGGTTTGATCTTCTTGCAGTCCATGGGACTCTCAAGAGTCTCCTCCAGCACCATAATTCAAAAGCATCAATTCTTCGGCGATCAGCCTTCTTTATGGTCCAGCTCTCACTTCCATACATCACTAATGGGAAAACCATAGCTTTAACTATACGGACCTTTGCCGGCAAGGTGATGTCTCTGCTCAGACATCAGGTACAAGAGATGCTCACACGACTGAATGTATCACATGTTGTTTACACGCTGGGATGAAATGTAAAAACTGTGACTCAAGCCGGCTATTCATATCGAGTTCTGCTCCTTTTCATTCTGTTTTCGCTGTTAGTTTTTAATCCCGCGCTCTTAAGTATACTCTCAATTCATTCTTTGATGCAGAGCGCTTTTTTCTCTTAAAAAAAAATGTTTAGGGGTACTCTCATTTTGACTCAAGAAAATCACCATTTTATAGTTCAAATCGGGGGAAATGAATACAGTAAATGGACAAAAGTACAAAGATTCTCACAATGTTTAGTGGTATGCGTATCCCTGCGAACCTCCAGAAAAAAAGCACTGCTTTGATGGATCACCTTTTTTTTTTTAAGAGCATAAAAATAGCAACAGTTTTGTGAATTTTGATGAAAGAAAACAACAAGCACTTGTCCACTCCATTGTTGTTTTTTAACACCTGTTCACTGCTTACTACAAAAAAAGTCCCAAACCAAATTACAATAACAACAGACCCAAACCAAATTACAGTAGTAAAAGCTCACAATTACAAGTTTAAAATAATATCAAAAGCCCAATACAACTTGGTTTTTAAGAACTTTGGAACTCCCTGCCTATTGATATCAAGCAGGCGCCTTCATTGTAGGCTATTCTTTTCAGCACCTGCCAGAAACATCTTCCCAATACCTGGAGGGAACAGGTAAACCTAGAGCCTTTAAGTCCTGGAGAGAAGTGACTAGTGGGGTGCCACAGGGTTCTGTCTTGGGCCCAGTCTTATTCAACATCTTTATCAATGACTTGGATGATGGGCATCCTGATCAAGTTTGCAGATGACACCAAATTGGGAGGGGTGGCTAATACCCCAGAGGACAGGATCACACTTCAAAATGACCTTAACAGATTAGAGAACTGGGCCAAAGCAAACAAGATGAATTTTAACAGGGAGAAATGTAAAGTACTACACTTGGGCAAAAAAAATGAAAGGCACAAATACAGGATGGGTGACACCTGGCTTGAGAGCAGTACATGTGAAAAGGATCTAGGAGTCTTGGTAGACCATAAACTTGACATGAGTCAACAGTGTGATGCAGCAGCTAAAAAAGCCAATGCAATTCTGGGCTGCATCAATAGGAGTATAGCATCTAGATCAAGGGAAGTAATAGTACCACTGTATTCCGCTCTGGTCAGACCTCACCTGGAATACTGTGTCCAGTTCTGGGCACCACAGTTCAAGAAGGATACTGACAAGCTGGAACGTGTCCAGAGGAGGGCAACCAAAATGGTCAAAGGCCTGGAAACGATGCCTTATGAGGAACGGCTTAGGGAGCTGGGTATGTTTAGCCTGGAGAAGAGAAGGTTAAGGGGTGATATGATAGCCATGTTCAAATATATAAAAGGATGTCATATAGAGGAGGGTGAAAGGTTGTTTTCTGCTGCTCCAGAGAAGCGGACACGGGGCAATGGATTCAAACTACAAGAAAGAAGATTCCACCTAAACATTAGGAAGAACTTCCTGACAGTGAGAGCTGTTCGACAGTGGAATTTGCTGCCAAGGAGTGTGGTGGAGTCTCCTTCTTTGGAGGTCTTTAAGCGGAGGCTTGACAGCCATCTGTCAGGAATGCTTTGATGGTGTTTCCTGCTTGGCAGGGGGTTGGACTGGATGGCCCTTGGGGTCTCTTCCAACTCTCTGATTCTATGATTCTAAGTCAGAACCTGGTGGTCTGGCAACTCTGACTCCAAGATGGTACCTGAGATCATGGCAAGAAGGTTGTTTCCCATGGTCCTACGCTTTAGTCAAACTCATCTTTGCATCAGTCCTGAAAACAAAATGGAGGTAAACAGCAAAAGCCTTATAATTTTATATTTCTCTCTGTTGCATACCGTCCAACATTTCTCTGATTAAAATAAGGGTGTCACATTCCTTCATCATCATAATTTTATTATTTGTATCCTCCCCATCTGACTGTGTTGCCCTGTTCACTCTGGGTGGCTTCCAACATATATAAAAAAATATATGCTTTTCAGATTGATACATATCACTAGTTTTACAATCATTTTAACATTTCAAAACTTGACTTCCTTCCCACTCTTTCTGTGGCTCCTTAAATTTATTTTTAAAACCTTCTGCATATCCAAATTAACTTAATTTGCTCCATTTACTCATCTACTTTAAATATATACTCTTATAAAGCTGCAGGTTATTACAATAATCCTGCCAATGTTCTTATCTGTTTACAATTTATCTGTAAATATTCAGTAAACCATTTCCATCCTTTTATTTAAAAAAGTTTCTTATTCCTCCAGTAAGTTTCACCATTTCTGCATATTATATGTATATATATATAAAATAAAACATTGAACATTAAAAACTTATTTCCTTGGTTCGGGGGTCGCATAACTCCATGCCCTCCAACATTTCTTTAATGAAAATAGGGACGTCCTAAGGGAAAACGGGGCATTTTGGGATCAAATCAGAAACCAGGATGGATTCTTTAAATCCTGGACTGTCCCTGGAAAATAGGGACACTTGGAAGGTCTGCTGTCTATCTAGTGGGAAATTAGTATGACACTCTGCAGTTCTTAAAACGCTAAATCTGTTAGGGCCTCTTCCATGGGCGTACCCAGGGGGGCAGGAGGGGCAGACCCCCCCCAAGCAAAAAAAATTTAAATGGTTATCGGCAGCCTAAAAGGAAAAAAAAGCTCAAAGACTGATCTTTCTCCCTCTCCCAAAAACTCAATAACAATTGAGCTCTTGCCCTCTTGCCGAGGCACAGTTGGCCACTGTGTGTGTGTGTGTGTGTGTGTGTGTGTGTGTGTGTGCCGGCTGTTTCCCCCTCCCTCATGCCGACAAAGAGCTGGCGTGCCTATCAGAGACCGGATCCTAGCCTGCACCCTGCTTGGTCAAATGGGGATGCAGGCTGAGACTTGGGCAGTGTCAGGGGGCGAATTCATCGTTGCCGGGATTCATCGTTGCAAGGGAGCTTGGCAAACTGAGTTCCCTTGCATGGTGAGTAGTTCCTTTGCGAGGACTGAGGATCCTGGGAAACTGAGTTTTTCAGCCATTTGGGGCTTTCTGTTTGGGGGGGGGAGTTTTTCTGTTTTTTGAAGCTGTTTTTGTTTTTGAACCTGAACGACCATGGCTTGCCCCCCCCCCCAGTTTTGATCCTGGGTACGCCCCTGGCTTGTTCTGCATCCCTATTCTTACTCCTAAGAGTCCCCAACCTACTACACTGTTGATCATCTATCTTAAGACAACTTTAAAAGTTTTTTTAAAGTTTGTGCCGATATAAAAGCTTCAGTAGAACATTTTCTATGCTAAAATGGCAGCGTTCTCCCCCAGACTGCAGTTTGGCAAAAGCCTGCTTTGGAAGGAAGGTCAGCCTTTGAGAAGAGTGTAAAAAAAAAAAAAAAGCTTAGTGTAAAAGAGGCAAGACGTAGACCGATGAATGATGGGCACAATTATGTCTTTATAATTCTTTGGAATGTGCCAGGGTGCCTGGAATTTCCTTTAACAGGACTTCAACGTACTAATTGTCTTAAGGACCTTTTGGATCATACTGATGTTAATACCCCATCACGTACTCGTGTTTTTTTCTGGCCCTGTGGGACATTTCAGATGTGGCCGATGTCCCTCTCGCCCCGTGGCTTTGCAAGCCAAGGTTATCTACAATGAGAAGACAAGGTTTAAGTTCACCATTAATCATTTCAGTACTTGTCAAACGAACGAGGTTGTTTACTTAATTCGGTTTCCGTGAAATTTATTTTATATAGGATCAACCATTCGGTCAGTGGGTATAGGCATAGGTGAACACCGATCCCGGATCAGAGATGCGGTCTTGGAAGCATCCTTGGTCGAACATTATTTATCTCTTAATCATTCAGATTCAGATTTGCTTTTTACAGTTTTGCGTGTTGAGGTCCCCAAGGCACCCCCCCCAAGAACTCAGACTAGAGACATAATATTTGTTTGGGTTTTGGGCAATAATTTAGGCCACAACTTTCTTCAAATACAAATTATGTGAGTGGTTGCGTAGGCATTGGTTCAGACTAGCTGTCTGCCGGGACAGAGCTGACTTTCGGTCAGCGACGGGAGAATGCCACCTGGGGAGCGTTAAGGAGGCTGGGGGCAGAGCCCTCCCTCTCCCCAGAGGTCCCAGGGGCTCTTGCGTGGCCCTGTCCCCCTACTGGGGGTTCGGACAAAAGCATGTCGAGCCCCTGGATTCCTTTAACGGAATTCCCTGCACACCATCATCATTCTGGAGGTGGGCACCACCCTTCCAGTAACCAACACAATTTGTTGTTGTTGTTGTTGTTGTTGAGTCGTTCAGTCGTGTCCGACTCTTCGTGACCCCATGGACCAGAGCACGCCAGGCACACCTATCCTTCACTGCCTCCCACAGTTTGGCCAAACTCATGTTAGTAGCTTCGAGAACACTGTCCAACCATCTCATCCTCTGTCGTCCCCTTCTCCTTGTGCCCTCCATCTTTCCCAACATCAGGGTCTTTTCCAGGGAGTCTTCTCTTCTCATGAGGTGGCCAAAGTACTGGAGCCTCAACTTCAGGATCTGTCCTTCCTAGTGAGCACTCAGGGCTGATTTCCTTGAGAATGGATAGGTTTGATCTTCTTGCAGTCCATGGGACTCTCAAGAGTCTCCTCCAGCACCACAGCTAGTGACAGGTTTTGATCTCAGCCCTTGGGGGAAGATGCTCAGGGGATCTGCTTGGCATGCAGAAGGTCTCAGGTTCAACCCTTGGATTCTCCAAGTAGGGAACATCTCCTGCTTCAGACCTTGGCAGTTTGGCCAAACTCATGCCAGTCGCTTCAAGAACACTGTCCAACCATCTCATCCTCTGTCGTCCCCTTCTCCTTGTGCCCTCCATCTTTCCCAACATCAGGGTCTTTTCTAGGGAGTCTTCTCTTCTCATGAGGTGGCCAAAGTACTGGAGCCTCAACTTCAGGATCTGTCCTTCTAGTGAGCACTATATCCAATAACCAATGCCTAACCTATAACACAATAACCAATGCCTAACCGCCAACCTTACATATTGTGACTAGTTTCTACTGCAGTAGATGAAAACCAAATGGCAATAGCCAATCAGCCAAATGGACAAAATTCCTACTGGGCCCTTGCCCCAAAAGCAGACGACCCCATGACAGGCAGTTGCAAGGTCAAATGCAGAGGCCTAAATAAAGGGAGGGAGGGTGGGTGATCCGAAGCACGCAGCCAAGAGGAGGATCTCCCTGCATGCAGAGCAATATAAAGGACGCTGGGCTGTCCATCACAACATTATTACATTCAATTCTCCTCAGCAACTCACAGGGACCTATAGGAGCTGTGGCCAGCTAGCCAGCCTGCCCAGCTACCAGGGAGGTGTCTTTTCGGCCCCCATCACAACGCGTGCTCTCACAAGTGAGAACCCAATTTGTGGATTAATAGGAGGAATGTCAATACCAAATGTGACTATGTAAAATGACTAAGACAAAAAGAATCACAGTTTATTTTCTTGTTTAAGACGCTTCACTCAGGAGGGTTGAACTCGGAATTAGATCTGAATTGCTTTATTTGGTTTTGCTAAAATGGCAGCGTTCTCCCCCAGACTGCAGTTTGGCAAAAGCCTGCTTTGGAAGGAAGGTCAGCCTTTGAGAAGAGTGTTACAAACAGGTAGTCTGGTGAAAACCACATTTATTCTGCACAGCGTTTGCTGCTGCTGCCGCTGTTGTTTACTGCCGATGGCTGCAAAGCCACAGACATCTTCTGCAGGTGCCAGCAGAAGCAAACCGCAGCCCAAAGAGAACTAATGTCCATTTGGCCAGTGACAGACATGATGCGGGGCTTCGGATTCAAAAAAACAGAGATTATTCAAGTTCTTTTCTTTCGTTGTCGTTGTGGATTGTTGTTAAGAGACCCCTATTCCGCCCCCACAGCTACAATTCCCAGAGTGGTTTAATATCAATACCTCTTCCCAGGCAACTCTGGGAACTGTAGCTGTGTGAGAGGAATGTAGGGATCTCCTAACCCAGAGGTCTCCAAACTAAGGCCCATGGGCCGGATATGGCCCGAGGGACTCAGTTATCTGGTCCGTGGCAACCCCCGCTGCCCGCTGCCACCACCCGCTCTTACCGGTATGGCGCAGCACGGCTGCCCACTTCCGGGGCGGCGGAGCACTGGAAATAGTTTGTGCACATGTGCAAGCGTCATTTCCGGCACACATCTGGGTCTGAGGAGGCCTGTGCGCATGCACACAAGCTATTTCCGGTGCTCCGCCGACCCAGAAGTGTGCTGGAAATAGTGTGTGCACACGCGTATGGGCGCACACTCCCCTGCCCTCTGGCCCGCCACACAATTGGTGCTGGAGGAACTGGCCCAAGGCCGGGTAAGTTTGCCGACCCCTGTCCTAACTGTTCCCAGTACCTGTAACAAACTCCAGCTCCCAGAATCCTTTGGGGGAGGCCATGGGTGTGAAGAAAAAGAAGAAGAAGAAGAAGAAGAAGAAGAAGAAGAAGAAGAAGGAGGAGGAGGAGGAGGAAGAAGAAGAAGAAGAAGAAGAAGAAGAAGAAGAAGAAGAAGAAGAGAAGAAGAAGAAGAAGAAGAAGAAGAAAAACATTCTCCTTTCCCTTCCTCCCCCACAACAAACACTCTGTGGAGGTGAGTGGGGCTGAGAGACTTCAGAGAAGTGTGACTAGCCCAAGGTCACCCAGCAGCTGCATGTGGAGGAGCGGGGAAGCGAACCTGGTTCACCAGATTACAAGTCTACCGCTCTTAACCACTGCACCACGCTGGCTGCCAGTGGTAACATAGTGCTTTACATATACAGCATACCCTCCAACATTCCTCCAATGAATGTAGAGACGACCTGTTATTGTTATTGTTATTGTTAATTTATGTACACCCCACCCATCTGAATGGGTTGCCCCAGCCACTCTGGGTGGCTTGCAACATATATAAAAACACAATAAAAACATATAAAAACACAATAAGACATGTGTAGACTTCCCTATACGGGGACGACTTCTGTAAATCTGGAGCTGTTGCTGGGAAATAGGGACACTTGGCAGGTCAGATACAGTGTGAAATCGGCCAATGATGGTACAAAGCAGGGTTAATGAGGGGTGTGGCCTAAGAAGAGGAGGTGAGGCTTAGGGGAGTCCTGAGAGCCAAACAGAGAATCCTGGTGGGGCCACTTTCACCTCTCGGCCTGAAGTCCCCCACCCCTGGCTGAACCCTTTCCCCCTGCACCATAAACATCTCTCCCTTCCCGAGCTACCAGGCAGGATGGAAGGAGGTTGCTGGTCCAATAGCAGATGTCCCTTGCGACCCTGAAGCCTGGAGTCTGCTAAATGCACTCATGCGTTTTTATATCTTCTCTAGCGTGCCATGAAATCTCACGGCCGTTGTATGTTCAGCTATGTTGTGCTGCTGATTCATCTGGAAGTAAGGGGGAGGTTCTTACAATTGTCCTCAGGAAAGAGTGACGGCCACCCGTTTCTCTGAAAAGAGGCCTGATGTATTCGATAGGGGGCTTCTTATCACACAGGGTGTTTAATTCTGTATTTTTATCTCCTATAATATCGCCCTTGCATGAGCTTCCCACAAATGAGCTTGCAAGCGGACACATTTCTAAAATGAACCACATGGCCAAAAAATAAAAAAAGGAAGACGTGCACATTTGAACAATAACATGTGCAAATTAATAGAAGTGCATGTTATCTATGTGCATGGGTTAAAAGGCAACTGTGTGGTACTTGTTCCATGTTTTACTTGTGCTTTTTTAGGAATGACCACTATCCAGAGAACATTTATGTGAAAGGATGCCATGCAAATAAATCCAATTACAGGTGGGTATCCGTGTTGGTCTGCCATAGTCAAAACAAAATAAAAAATTCCTTCCAGTAGCACCTTAGAGACCAACTAAGTTTGTTCTTGGTATGAGCTTTCGTGTGCATGCACACATCTTCAGATACACTGATGTATTTATTTTATTTATTTTTGAACCTGAACGAACATGGCTTGCCCCCCCCCCCAGTTTGGATCCTGGGTATGCCCCTGACCGGAAGCAACCTTCTTTGTGTTCCCTCCAGTGCAGGATGGGAGCTTGTGTTAGCAAGAAGACCAGCCGGAAGGAGAGGCGCAATTCCATATACAGGCAGAAGCCTCTGCCATCGCTGAGAAAGAAAAACCCTCCACCGCCACCGCCGGTAAGAATTCGAATCCAAGACTGTGCTGTGCCCCAAAGGGCTGGAATTCTACCTCCAAGGGATGATGATGATTTCCATTTAGAGTGGTAGCTTGGTTCTCAAACTTAATCCGTTCCGGAAGTCCGTTCCAAAACCAGAGCGTTCCAAAACCAAGGCTCCCATAGAAAGTAATGCAAAATGGATTAATCCGTTCCAGACTTTTAAAAACAACCCCTAAAACAGCAATTTAACATGAATTTTACTATCTAATGAGACCATTGGTCCATAAAATGAAAGCAATAATATACTGCAGTCACACAATCAATCAATCAATCAATCGGTAGCTGAACTGGGTTCCATGTAGTCACATAAACAAAACAAAACAAGCCGCAAAACCACAAATGCAAAGACAGAAAGACCTTGGTGTAACACTCAAAACGGAAGTGCGGCACTCAAATCGGAAGCATAACACTCAAAACCGAGCGCATTCGGCTCCCAAAAACTGTTCACAAACCGGAACACTTACTTCCGGGTTTGCAGTGTTTGGGTTCCAAGTTGTTTGAGTGCCAAGGTGTTTGAGAACCAAGGTACCACTGTATGTGCCAACCTGAGCCAGTGTGGTGTAGTGGTTAAGAGCGGTAGACATGTAATCTGGTGAACCGGGTTCGCTTCCCCGCTCCTCCACATGCAGCTGCTGGGTGACCTTGGGCTAGTCACACTTCTCTGAAGTCTCTCAGCCCCACTCACCTCACAGAGTGTTTGTTGTGGGGGAGGAAGGGAAAGAAGAATGTGAGCCGCTTTGAGACTCCTTCGGGTAGTGATAAAGCGGGATATCACTACCCAAAGGAGTAGTCCAAACTCTTTATCCAAAGATCCCAGGATGGTTTGTACAACATTAAAAACATAATTCATTCAGGATAGTCATATTAGAATCAAAGAATCATAGAGTTGGAAGAGACCACAAGGGCCATCCAGTCCAACCCCCTGCCAAGCAGGAAACACCATCAAAGCATTCCTGACAGATGGCTGTCAAGCCTCCGCTTAAAGACCTCCAAAGAAGGAGACTCCACCACACTCCTTGGCAGCAAATTCCACTGCCGAACAGCTCTCACTGTCAGGAAGTTCTTCCTAATGTTTAGGTGGAATCTTCTTTCTTGTAGTTTGAATCCATTGCCCCGTGTCCGCTTCTCTGGAGCAGCAGAAAACAACCTTTCTCCCTCCTCTATATGACATCCTTTGATATATTTGAACATGGCTATCATATCACCCCTTAACCTTCTCTTCTCCAGGCTAAACATACCCAGCTCCCTAAGCCGTTCCTCATAAGGCATCATTTCCACTATTATTATTATTATTATTATTATTATTAGACTGTCCCTGGAAAATAGGGACACTTGGAGGGTCTGCAGATGGTGCTGGCCAGTGGGTTGCAGTCGGGGCAAACTATTTTTATTTTCTGGTCCCCAATGCATTTTAATGATTTCTTTTAACTAGCTGGCTACACTTACTTTGCACTTTATAAAGTTGTTTGTTTGTCTGTTTGTTTAATGTCGTAAGCTGACTTGAATCCCAACTTGGGGGAAAGAAAGGAGGGGGCGAGGGGGGCAAGGGGAGACGACTGCAGTGAAGTAATGTTTGGTTTCTGTAACTTTCCAAAGGTCAAGGCAAAGGACTTCACCACTCCTGCCAACCAGTCTTCTGACAATGGTAAGAAGATGAACCCTTGTTTTCCCCTGACATTTTGCAAAGCTTTCTCTTGCTGTTTTCTCAACACCAGGGAGCTATTGCCACGAGCCGCTGGAATGGAGGTCTGCTTTATTTCCAGCTCTGCGCTCTCCCTAAGCTTGCAAAATAGGGCTGTGCATTTCTTCTCCAGCTGCAAACATGCAGTTCAGCACAAGTGGAAATCCAGCATGCAAGTATTTACTTAGCGCAAAAGAGGCTCCCCCAGCCGAAGCTCTTGGCTTGCAGAATGAATGAGCTCCTGGCCTTTTCTTGGCGCGACTCCACCGATAAATCCAAACTGGACTCAGTCCTCACAAAACCATGCATTGTTCCTGAGTCTCACACGTGACCCCGCAAAGGGGGAAGCTTGAGACTGGCTTTCTTCGAAAAGGTCAAGCCGAGTGAGATTGAAAACTACCTGTCTCACCCTTGGCTATATTTAGAAGGTCTCTGGCTCGCGCCGTGAAAGGACGGGTGTTGGTGTATCTGCTGAAAACCTGCCTGAATGTATTCAAGCTGCTCACATTAGTGTTTGAGATGTCAAGGAGATAAACAACTACACAGCTTTTAGAAGACATCTGAAGGCAGCCCTGTATAGGGAAGTTTTTAATGTGTGATGTTAAAAAAAGAAAAGAAAAAAACTTCCTGCGTTTTTGTATTTTGTCTCACTGGGGGCAACCCAGCCAGATGGGAGGGGTAAAATTGTCGTTGCCATTGTCATTGTTGTCGTTGTCGTTGTTGTTGACAGGCCTCAAATATCTGAGAGAGCTACTCTTTCCCTACAGACCTACAAAATATTTCAACAAGCCTGCCCACTTACACGATTTAATACTTGTTTTTAAATTTTGCTGGCTTCACCTGTGCGCCATTGATGTCTAATGTTTTTACGATTTCTTATGTGCTGTAAGCCACCCAGAGTGGCTGGGGAAACCCAACCAGACAGGCAGGGTATAAATAAATTATTATTATTATTATTATTATTATTATTATTATTAAAGACTTCCTTACAGCTGCTGCTGGTATTAGACTCTCCTTTATTGGAGGTTTTTCAACAGAAGTTGGATGCCCATCTGTCGGGGGTTCGTTAGTCATTATTCCAGCATTGCAGGGGGTTGGACTAGATGACCCTTGGGGTCCCTTCAATTCTATGATTTTGTATTTCCTCTCTATGAGGTTGCAATGTGGCTGTTTTTTACAGCAATGCCTGGGTTTCCTATCTCAAGGTCAGCGGCTAGTCTCAGTCATGAAAAGCCTAAAACCCATTGCTCGATAATTCAGTGCATATTAATTTAATCTTGTAATCATAATCAGCATAATAAATTGCTCCGGCTGCGAGTCGTCCACCATTGGAACAGTAACAGGCTAAATAAGGGCTGGTTGGGGAATACTGTAACCATATAAGTGAACAGGAAGGTATTAACTAAAGGGACAGGAGCTGCATTAAATCTAAATCCAGGCTCTTCTCTACCTTTGCTGAACAACGAGTGGGGATGGTTGAACCTCCCCTGCCCCCTATTCCATGTAGTTGATACATCTAGCTTCTAGATCTTGGGCTCAGTTAATACTTTTGCTTTTTTCACAATACAGATAAGCATTTCGTAATAGCACAGTACGATTTCACTACACTGAGTGACCGCGATCTGCCATTGACCGTAGGAGAGAAGTTTGAAGTCCTTTGCAGGTAAGTGATCTTTTGTAAGTTTCGATCGGCTCAGTCATGCTCCTGTATGCCTTTTGTTATAAATGTATAAAAATCAACCTGAATTATATAGCACCCTCATGTAAAAAATAAATAAATCTGGGCCTATTTGCCTGTTGTGATACAGTTTTACATTCCAAATGAGTATTCATATACATCCATCCGTACGTACGTACGTACGTACATATATACATGCATACATACAGGATGCCGGTGCCGCTGTGGTCCAAAACTCTGAGCCTCTTGGGCTTGCTGATTGGAAGATTGGCAGTTTGAATCTGCTTGATGGTGGTGAGTTCCCATTGCTCTGTCCCAGCTTCTGCCAACCTAGCAATTCAAAAGCGTACCAGTGCAAATAGATAAATAGGTACCACTGCGGCGGGAAAGTAAACGACATTTCCGTGCGCTCTGGTTTCCGTCACGGTGTCCCGTTGCACCAGAAGTGGTTTATTCCTGCTGGCCACGTGACTCGGAAAGCTGTCTGTGGATAAACACCGGATCCCTCGGCCTAAAGTGAGATGAGCACCACACCCCATGGTCGCCTTTGACTGGACTTAACTGTCCAGGAGTCCTTTAACTTTTTTTTCTTTTACATACATGCATATATATATAGAGAGAGAGCAACAGCTCAGGACCACAATATCTCAAGGACCGCCTCTTTCCATATGAACCTACCCAGACTCTGAGATCATCTTCTGAGGCCCTCCTTTGTGTGCCTCTTCCCCGAGAGGTCTGGAGAGTGGCAACACAAGAACGGGGCCTTTTCTGCACTGGCTCCCTATTTGTGGAATGCTCTCCCCAGGGAGACTCACCTGGTGCCTTCACTACATATATTTAGGCACCAGACAAAAATGTTTCACCATCACCAACGCTTGGGCTGATTAACATCCTTTGGCCTTTTTAAATGTGTTCATGGGAGAGGGGGTTATTGGGGGGGGTTGTTTTCGTTTTATTACGTATTTTGTGTTCCCATTTGTGGGGGTAGCCAGCAGATGGGACGGCCAGTAATCCTGGAGATCCCACTCCCACTGCGCCGTGAAAAGGTCTGCTGGCTACTGTCTGAAGGTAGTTCGTCGTGAGTTCTGAAGGTTGCCTGATGATTCCAAAGGTTTCTGCAGCGGTCTGTAGGTTCCGGAGATTCCGGAGGTCTCCGGGTGAAAAGATAGGCTAGGCCAGTGTTTTTCAACCACTGTTCCGCGGCACACTAGTGTGCCACGAGATGTTGCCTGGTGTGCCGTGGGAAAATTACTTTATATATAGTCAATATAGGCACAGAGTTAATTTTTTAACATTTTCTAATGGTGGTGTGCCTCGTGATTTTTTTCATGAAACAAGTGTGAAAAACACAAGGTTGAAAAACACTAGGCTAAGCTAAGTGATGGCCAAAAATTAGACAGCCAAATAAAGGCTTTAGAAGTAAAAGAAATAAACACAAGGAGACTGCAGTCTGGTGAAGAAGAAGCTCTTGACTGCCCTGAGCGGCGGGTTTCACTTTCAGTTTCTATCTTGGCTTGTCTCGCACTTTCTCCACACACGCTGCAAGGAGCTAGGGCTATTTATTGAATACTCAAACAACGTCATAACAAGTACAATAACCAATCACAACCTTGTTACCGTGCAAGCTTTTGGGCGGGAAAACTAACTGCTGACCGTTACACTGGCTAATTACCGCGCTTTAACCAAATGCGGAGGGATCCATGCAGTGAAAGTCCCTGCAGGATCTTTTACCCTTTCTCCCAAAAGCGGAAGGATACCTAAAATAAACCCAAACGAACAGGTGCAAAAGCACCTTTCAAAACATATTCCCACACCCATTTCCAATGTTTATGTTGTGAAGCACCTCTGTGGTCATCTGCAAGGGATTCCCACACGGAGGGGTTGATGTGGCCAGCCTTCGTGTCATGACTGCAGACATCTTTGTAATGCAGAGCTGGTCTGCCAACAGGCCTAGTTCCCCATAGAAACTAGTTAAGCACCCATAAGTGCTCACCTGGTCAGCCAAAACCATCACCTAGAAAAAGGGACTAGTTTGACTCTTATACATTTTACTCACACAGATACAGGATCCCCAAAATTGGGAGGCACTCAAGGCATCATCCAGACTGGTCCCCCAAATCTGTAATAATGCTGTTTGTCTCTATTCTTCTTTCTGGTGTGTTGGCAAAAAAGTGCATTTATTCATAAAAATGACATCAGGAAAAATTGCTTGTGAAGGCTCACTGTTTTGTTGTTTGTTTGTTTGTTTGTTTGTTTGTTTGTTGTTTTAACTGATGTGGGAATGTGGGGGACTCAACTGATGACTGGAAAAAGAGAGAACCAGAGAGAAACCAAAAGGGATGAGTCCATCCCTAGTAAAATCACTGCTTCTTTCAATGTGTGTTGTATATTTATACGGTGCTTTATTTTCACAGCGACGGGGACTGGTGGCTAGCAAAATCTCTTGCCACGGGGCACAAAGGCTACATACCCAGCAATTTTGTGGCCCGTGTAAACAGCCTGGAAGAAGAAAAGTAAGGAGACCTCTTTGGGTTTGGGGGGCACAGAATCTGTCATCTAAAATTACCAATTTGGGGGACCCCAGCCAGGGGCTTAGCAAGGGGGGCGGGAGGCAGGCCGCCCCGGGTTCCATAATGGAGGGGGTGACAAATTATCAAGGAACAATTTTTTTTTTTTTTTTAAATGCCTGCTCCGAAGGTCTTATCTTACTATACTAGGGATTATATAGCTATATATGAAATTTCATGCATATCGGTTAATATCTTGACCCTCCTCCACCAAAATAGCTGTTCACTTGGCTGTTTTCCTATGTCATGAAGGCTGAAATTTCAGTTCAGTGGAGCACTTACTGTTCCCAACCCTAACCCTGTGGAAAGCCATCTAATTAGACTTTAATTTGATTTTGAGATGTTTTTAGGAGGTAATTTAATTATTGTTTGATTTTATACCAATGTTATGTATCTGATGTTAGCCACCCTGAGCCCGACTTCAGCCGGGGAGGGTGGGATATAAATAAAAGTTTTTTTATTATTACTTGTTATTATTCCTTTGTAAGAAAATATGAAATAACGTAAAACCATTTTTGCAGGGGGCAGAAATGTTAAATTGGCTGTAATTTGATATATTTGAAAATTAAAAAAATTATTAAAAAAATAAATAAACTAAACCTGCTACGACGCGGGTGGCGCTGTGGGTTAAACCACAGAGCCTAGGGCTTGCCGATCAGAAGGTCGGCAGTTTGAATCCCCGCGACGGGGTGAGCTCCCGTTGCTCGGTCCCTGCTCCTGCCCACCTAGCAGTTTGAAAGCAACGTAGATAAATAGGTACCGCTCTGGCGGGTAAAAGGTAAACAGCGTTTCCGTGCGCTGCTCTGGTTCGCCAGACAGAACGCGCTGCTTAGTCATGCTGGCCACATGACCCGGAAGCTGTACGCCGGCTCCCTCGGCCAGTAAAGCAGAGATGAGCGCCGCAACCCCAGAGTCGGACACAACTGGACCTAACGGTCAGGGGTCCCATTACCTTAAACAGCTGGAATGGAAGCATCCGTTTTAGTCTAAGTGTTTCCCTGGACCTTCAGTTCTTAGGGGTGATTTCCGCTCTTGCTGTTGTTTAATAATGATATTAAATCAACCTTCTGCAGGTGGTTTTTTAAAGGCCTGAGCAGAAAAGAAACCGAACGCCTCTTGCTGGCACCTGGCAATGTGATGGGGTCGTTTCTTATCAGGGATAGTGAAACTAATCCAGGTAAGAATCTGGGAGTGTATTTTGCAGAATGACGATGGAAAAGTTCCCCCGCTGTTCCGTTTCTGCGTCTCTTGCATGTGCCCTTTTATTCACTCCCCCCCAAAAAAAAACCAAACAAAATTCCAAATGTTTTGACTTTTCCTCATAGGGGAGTCACCCCATTCCCTTGATCGTTCTGCTCGCCCTTTACTGAAACTTTTTCCAGCTCCAGCAACCCCAAATTCTAGCAGCCCAGCCTTTGCCCATAGTGACAAATTTAGAGTGGCATTCAGTCAGCAGACAGTTGCAGTGCCAGATTTACGGATAAGCTAAACAAGCTATAGCTTATGGCCCCCACTCTCTTGGCCCCCCCCCAAAAAAATAATTAAAGGGGGAAAAACTGGATGTACATTTCCAAAATATAAGATAAAAAACAAATAAAACCTACATACAGCAACAGTGTTTGCTGTTCCCCACTGCTATATAAATAGCTGTCAACCCTCCCTGCTGTTTCCCAATACTATAATAAGGGAATTTCCCGCAAAAAAAGGGAAAGGTTGACAGCTATGGTGTTTTGTGTTGTGTAGGCTCCTATGATGTAAGTCATAGGCCCTGCCTGCTAGCCTGCTCCCTAAAATATCACTGGTTTGCTCATTTCTATATCAATTACTTTGATAAAATACATATTTTGTTATGTGCAAATGGCTTTAGATACCTATTAGGTCCATAAATTACCATATAGCATATATTCAACACAAAAAAACAGCGACAATTTGTTGTTGACAAAGGACAGCTGGACATATAAAGGGCCCCATTACCTTCAGTAGCTTAGGGCCTCATCAAACCTAAATCCGGCCCTGAACAGTTGCATATTTGAACAGAACCAGATTAGAGTCAGAGTTAGCAGAAATCTCATGCCTTTTCCCATGGCTTCTGGTGCTAGATGGTTTTGTAATCACAGAGTTGGAAGGTACCCCAAGTGTCATCTAGTCCAACCCCCTGCAAATGCAGGAATCTCAACATGTGACTTGTTAACATGGAACCACGTGCAACACATTTCAGATGGTTAATTGGCTGGTGGCATAGCATGGGGTTCACGTGACCGCTCCAGGGATTCTTCTTCTTGTTGTTGTTCAGTCGTTCAGTCTGTGTCCGGACTCTTCGTGACCCCATGGACCAGAGTACGCCAGGCACTCCTGTCTTCCACTGCCTCCTGCAGTTTGGCCAAACTCATGCCAGTCAGCTTCGAGAACACTGTCCAACCATCTCATCCTCTGTCGTCCCCTTCTCCTTGTGCCCTCCATCTTTCCCAACATCAGGGTCTTTTCCAGGGAGTCTTCTCTTCTCATGAGGTGGCCAAAGTACTGGAGCCTCAACTTCAGGATCTGTCCTTCCAGTGAGCACTCAGGGCTGATTTCTTTAAGGATGGATAAGTTTGATCTTTTTGCAGTCCATGGGACTCTCAAGAGTCTCCTCCAGCACCATAATTCAAAAGCATCAATTCTTCGGCGATCAGCCTTCTTTATGGTCCAGCTCTCACTTCCATACATTACTACTGGGAAAACCATAGCTTTAACTATACGGACCTTTGTCGGCAAGGTGATGTCTCTGCTTTTTAAGATGCTGTCTAGGTTTGTCATTGCTTTCCTCCCAAAGAAGCAGGCATCTTTTAATTTCGTGACTGCTGTCACCATCTGCAGTGATTCTTAGAATCATCGAATTGTAGAGTTAGCATGGGACCCAAAGGGTCATCCAGTCCAACCCCCTACAATGCAGGGATTCAAAGATGAAAAATCCCTGACAGGTGGCTCTCCAAACTCTGGCTTTGAAACCTCCACTGAAGGAGAGTCCAACCAGCTTCTGAAGGAGTCTGTTCCATAACTCAGCATTTCTTACCATCAGAAAGTTCTTCCCGTTCACAGGCTAACAAGGACTTGCTCACAAATTTATTGACAGCCGCACAAATTATTATTGCCAGGAAGCAGAAGGGGCAAGCAGAATATAAAATGGAAGAATGGTATAAAGAGGTGTGGGATATAGCTATTAATGATAAATTAACATGTGCCATTAAGGTAAGACAGGGAATATGCAGGAGAAATTATTTTTGAGGAGATATGGGAGGGTGCTTGTAGAGTTTGTACTGTTAAAACGGAAAAGGGGTCAAACCAATTTTGGGAGGTTGGCTCATTACAATGGAATGGTCTCAGTGGTGGGGTGCACATGTTTATTCTTATTGATTTATTTGTGATTATTGCTTTAATTTAAAAAAATAAAATTATAAAAAGGATGGGGGGAGTTCTTCCTAATATTTAATTGGGATTTCCTTTCTTAATCAATTTGAATCCATTGGTTTGGGTCCTGCCCACTGGAGCAGTAGGAAACAAGCAGTTCCTGGACTACAGCTCTTATTGTCCCCACATTGGCTGGGGCTGATGCGAGTTCGAATCCAGGACCACCAGGAAAATGCATTGCAAAACGACGTTCCTGTCGATAGCAATGTTTAGAAACACATTCCTGCAACAACAGATAACACCTATTTTTGCGTCTCCATTTCCAGGTGCCTTTTCCCTTTCGATCAGGGACTACACATCTCAAGGGGATGTCATTAAACATTATAAAATCCGTGCTCTGGACCATGGGGGATATTACATCTGCCCAAGGACCACATTCCCTACGCTGCAGGACCTTGTCAAACATTATTCTTGTAAGTTACCCTTAAGTTGGGATGGGAGAGGAATTTGATTCGGTTCGCAGATGAAGTCAAGTGTACCTAATTCACAGTTTCGGAATCAATGTGAGAGCCGAAACACACCCATCCTTTGAAATCCACACATATGCAAATTTTGAAATGCAGTTCTCCAACCAATTGTGCCTTTGAAAAATGAATATATTCATGAAAACAGCACACAAACATGGGGAAATGCATACATTGGTCAAAACTGCATACAAACATGTCTTTATTAGGAGAAACCTGATCTAGAGTGCTGGTGAATTTTCATAAGGATTTTTTTTATAAAAAAAAAGATCTGCAAAGTGCTGCAGTAACGTTGAGAACTGAAGATTCGTGGAGGATGAAATTAATAAAATGCAGATAGGAAAGGCCCCAGGACCAGACGGACTGACTGCAAAGTATTATAAGTCCTTGAAAGATTGGTTAATCCAGCCGTTGAAGGATGTATGTAATGGACTGTTGGAGGGAGGTAGGGCACCAGACTCATGGAAAGAAGCGTATATCACTTTAATTTTGAAACCAGATTCAGAAAAAACATTAATGAAGAATTACCGACCAATATCACTATTGAATGTGGACTATAACATTTTTGCAAATGGCATGGCCACAAGGCTAAAAAGAGAACTGAAGAGTCGACCACGAAAAGGAAGACAAATTTCAAACAATTTGGCATACTATATGCAGAGTATTCCCTATTTGTCTTTTCATTCCCCCCCTTATGTTCCCTCCATCCCTCCCTCATCTTTCACTTTTCTCTTTCTTCCTCTCTCTACTTTTTCTTTTTCTCACCTTCCATCAAAATTGAACTGTGGACAAGCATTTTGAACTAAGGCCATTTCCAAAAAACTCTCTCTATTGAGCATGCTTCCTGATTTGCTTTCCGGGGGGGGGGGGCGGTTTAGGTGACGTTCCCTCAACTCAAGAATCATTGCACACTGTACACTGATGCATTTTTCTCCATTGAAGTTCCTTATCCCAAAAAGTCCAATGTTTTGAGGAAGCAAGTGTCAGGATGTCCTACACGCGAGTAGGACCCTGCCAGAGACACATGCCTGACTGGCATGTTCCCTCCCTCCTGGGCAATCATTCGGGAGCTTCAAAAGCATTCCTCAGCCCGAACATCACAGCGACTGATGCCAGAAGACATCAGCACACTTAGGGATCCGCAGAGGTTTGCGCAGTTGCGTAACAGAACTCAGCAACTCAGCATTTTGGCTAATCTACTTTATTTACATATAAACACACACGGAGCACTTCAACGTGGCTCCCTCCCTCTCTAGCATCAGACAGCAAAGAAAAAGGAACAAAGGACAATAGTCCCACTTCAGGGAACACAGTAAGAAAAAACATCCTGTCTTTGTCACATCCCATTCCTGTGGAATCAAAACACATACCTAGTCATGAGATAGACAACAAACCCATGACCGCACATGGGGAATGAATCTCCAACAGCAAGTTTGTTGTGCCAGAGCAGCAAACCATCTTTCCCTGTGCTACCTATATTTAGAGGGATCTCATCTCATTGAATCCCACCTGAAAATAGCAGGTGTTCTAAGCAAGGGAAACGGGACACAACACTGTAATATCTGGAGATTGGAGGACAGGGAGGGGAGTGGGGAGTTAGTACTCAATACCTGTTGTAAAAAAATAAAACTGAAATAAACTAATGTAGGAGGAGGGAGAGAGGAGGAGGAGGAGGAGGAGGAGGAGGAGGAGGAGGAGGATTGCTACGACCACGTTCTGCCCTAACCTGATCTCAAACCCTTTCCTTCTGCTTCCGGTGCCCCTGCACAGCTTACGAAGATGGCTTGTGTCAGCAGCTACGGCAGCCGTGCATCTCTCTGGTTCCACAAAGGCCATGGACCACTGATGAATGGGAGATCCCTCGGGAAACGCTGAAGCTTGTCAAGAAGCTGGGAGCAGGCCAGTTTGGAGAGGTTTGGATGGGTAAGCCAAGACTCATTTAACACTGGTCTTGAATGACCTACATTGGCTCCCAGACATTTCTGAGCACAACGCAGAGTGTCGGTGCTGACCTTTAAGGCCCTAAACGGCCTTGGCCCAGTATACCTGAAGGAGCATCTCCACCCCCATCGTTCAGCCAAGACACTGAGGTCCAGCTCCGAGGGCCTGCTGGCGGTTCCCTCACTGTGAGAAGTGAGGTTACAGGGAACCAGACAGAGAGCCTTCTCGGTGGTAACACCTATCCTCCCAGCAGATGTCAAGGTGATAAAGAACTACACAACTTTTGTTGTCGTTCAGTCGTGTCCGACTCTTCGTGACCCCATGGACCAGAGCATGCCAGGCACGCCTATCTTTCACTGCCTCCCGCAGTTTGGCCAAACTCATGCCAGTTGCTTCAAGAACACTGTCCAACCATCTCATCCTCTGTCGTCCCCTTCTCCTTGTGCCCTCCATCTTTCCCAACATCAGGGTCTTTTCTAGGGAGTCTTCTCTTCTCATGAGGTGGCCAAAGTACTGGAGCCTCAACTTCAGGATCTGTCCTTCCAGTGAGCACTCAGGGCTGATTTTCTTTAAGGACTTTTAGAAGACATCAAAAGGCAGCCCTGTTTAGGGAAGTTTTTAATGTTTGATATTTTGTCGGTTTTTATTCTGTTGGAGCCGCCCAGAGTAGCTGGGGAAACCCAGCCAGATGGGTGAGGTATAAATAATAGATTTTATTATTGTTATTATTATTATTTGTGTTGCCTGGCATTGTCGTATCTGGGAAAGGTGTAAAAACGGATAGGGGTTTTGGAGTTCAGCTGGAAGGATCTAAGCTTCCAAAAGGTGGCAGGGCCTTCTGTCCTTCATTCTCCCCATTTTTTTCCTTCCGTAGGTTATTACAAGAATAATGTGAAAGTGGCAGTGAAGACCTTGAAAGAAGGCAGCATGGCCCCAGATGCCTTCTTGGCCGAAGCCAACTTGATGAAGAGGCTTCAGCATAGCAAGCTGGTCCGTCTGCACGCCGTGGTCACCCAGCAGCCGATTTACATCGTCACGGAATACATGGCCAACGGTAACCGACTCTTCTTGTGACTCCCTCGGGATCTCAGCCAATTGTATTGATCCGCACTGGGATGCAGAATCTGGGTCTCCTTGATTTCAGTCAATACCTTCTTGCCAATATAGGAAAATTTAAGCATCCAAATCATACCATTCCGAACATACGCCAAATTCAAAATGCGTTGTACAGGTGAAACTCGAAAAATCAGAATATCGTGGAAAGGTTCATTTCTTTCAGTAATTCAACTTAAAAGGTGAAACTAATATATGAGATAGACTCATGACATGCAAAGCGAGATATGTCAAGCCTTTATTTGTTATAATTGTGATGATTATGGCGTACAGCTGATGAGAACCCCAAATTAACAATCTCAACTTTGGGGTTTTCATCAGCTGTGCGCCATAATCATCACAATTATAACAAGCAAAGGCTTGACATATCTCGCTTTGCATGTCATGAGTCTATCTCATATATTAAACTCCAGTAGCTAATGAAAACAATTGCTTACATAAATGGACTTTTCCACGATATTCTGATTTTTCGAGTTTCACCTGTACAAAATATTTACATAATATTACATATACATTATACTTGTAAATTCACATTTTTCATTCCGTTAAGTACCAACATTTGGTCATTTCTTACTTGCTTCTTATCTTACCCTATGTCTTCCCTCCACCCGAGCGTGACTTCCTAATTTTCATTTTATAACTTTATTATTGTGGTTGCATTCTTGTATCTTAATGATTAAACATACATTCTTGTTTATCTATTTAAATTCAGTTTGTGAGATCACGACACGTGCGCACTTTTCCACAATATTCTAATTTTTCGAGTTTCAGCTGTACAATCTAAGGCAGAGCTTTCCAAACTTTTCATGTTTGTTACATGCTTTTTAGACGCTCATCATTTCGTGACACGGTAATTCAGTTGTACAGTCATACCTTGGTTGGCGAACGCCTTGGTACTCGGACGTTTTGGCTCCTGAAAGGCATAAACCCAGAAGTGAGTGTTCTGGTTTGCAAAAGTTCTTTGGAACCCGAACGTCCAACGGGGTTTCCGATTGGCTGCAGCCAATTGGAAGCAATGCTTTGGTTTCCAGACATAGAATCATAGAATCACAGAGTTGGAAGAGACCCCAAGGGCCATCCAGTCCAAGCCCCTGCCAAGCAGGAAACACCATCAAAGCATTCCTGACAGATGGCTGTCAAGCCTCTGCTTAAAGACCTCCAAAGAAGGAGACTCCACCACACTCCTTGGTAGCAAATTCCACTGTCGAACAGCTCTCACTGTCAGGAAGTTCTTCCTAATGTTTAGGTGGAATCTTCTTTCTTGTAGTTTGAATCCATTGCCCCGTGTCCGCTTCTCTGGAGCAGCAGAAAACAACCTTTCTCCCTCCTCTATATGACATCCTTTATATATTTGAACATGGCTATCATATCACCCCTTAACCTTCTCTTCTCCAGGCTAAACATACCCAGCTCCCTAAGCCGTTCCTCATAAGGCATTGTTTCCAGGCCTTGGACCATTTTGGTTGCCCTCCTCTGGACATGTTCCAGCTTGTCAGTATCCTTTTGGAAGTCGAACAGATTTCCGGAACCGATTCCGTTCGACTTCTGAGGTACCACTGAACTAGCAAACCACAGTTTAAACTAACCCCTTTCAAGCTCTGGGAGGAGCACAGAGAGCGTTTACATGACACACCTACACATTGCAGCCGGCACACTAACATGTTGCGACACACAGTTTGGAAAACTCTGATCTAAGGACAGGGACAAACCAAGATGCAATTAATTTAAAGGTTTTTGCAGCAGAATAGGGAAGAGTGTTTCTCTTGTGATTTTATTCAGGTTAGCCAATAAGTAGACCAAATATCTTTCAGGTCCTTTGTGGGTAATTCAGTAGGATAAATAATCTATTTCATTCATCTCTATTTTATATTTTGTGTTTTTTATATTGTAATTTTATGTTGTAAACCGCCCTAAGTTCTACAGGTATAGAAGAAGAGTTTAGATTTGATATCCCGCTTTATCACTACCCGAAGGAGTTCTCAAAGCGGCTCACATTCTCCTTTCCCTTCCTCCCCCACAACAAACACTCTGTGAGGTGAGTGGGGCTGAGAGACTTCAGAGAAGTGTGACTAGCCCAAGGTCACCCAGCAGCTGCATATGGAGGAGAGGGGACGCGAACCCAGTTCACCAGATTACAAGACTGCCACTCTTAACCACTACACCACCATATAGGACAGTATACTAACAACAACAACAACAACAACAACAACAACAACAACAACAACAACAACAATGCATAGAAAAAAATCTGTTAAGGTCCTCAAACTAGAATTTGTTGCTTGCTTTATTACCCTAACCTACATTAGGAATATTCTCCTCTATTACTGTCTTAGAAAAGGATTTGACATTAAAAACATGGGAGACTTTATCCAATACCACTGCACATTGAAAGGTCCTTGGGAAGTGAGTAATCTTGATTTCTCCTCCTTTTCAGGGTGCTTGCTGGATTTCTTGAAATCAGAGGGAGGGAGGAAGTTGACTCTCCCCAAACTTATAGACTCCTCAGCCCAGGTGAGTGGATTGATTCGTCTTAAACCTTGCAATCGAAAAAGGTCTTGATACTTCCCCGAACTCGGAGAGCTACGTATGTGGTTCTCTGGCCACCCTGAACGTTGCTTTCTTTGAAGTCTGCGCTTCCAAGAGGAGAATGTGTTAAGCAAAGTATATAGCAAGGGATCGTCTGCATTTTAGGAGAAGCAAGCTTAGAATTGTCAGAACTGTGTTGCTTGCATGAGCTGACCGCTCAGGCGCAGAACGTAGGCGGAATCTGAAAATAGAAAGTTATCGGTGTATACTTCATCCTGTGGTCAGCCCCTCTCTCCCTCCCTCCCTCCTCCCTTCTGCTTGTATGAGCTGAGAGGAAACAAGCCATCTATCTCATTAACATCAGGACAGGAAGCGACACCCATTTTCCACCGAGGCGAGCGGCATTTGAGCTGAAAGCTTGAGCATGTCGAACATTTGTGGAAATATATCTTCATATCCTGTTCGGAACCACATGAAAGTTGCAAGGTGGCAAAAAAAAACAAAACAAACAAAAAACCTACCACAAAATCTCTGCGGTCTGGAAAATTGTTGCGCCCTTTGAGGCAGAACTAAAGAAAAGAGGGTCTCGCCGTCTTTCGACCACCCTCTTTATATACAATTTGTTCTGCACTGGTTAAAGGCTGGGGTTGTTTTGGAGGGATTTCTCTCTTATGTGTTGCTCTGATGAAGGCAGCCCTGTTTAGGGAAGTTTCTAATGTTTAATGCTGTATCATGTTTTTAATATTCAGTTGGGAGTCTCCCAGATGGGCGGGGTATAAATTATTATTATTATTATTATTATTATTATTATTATTATTATTATTATACATATGCGTGTATTGTGTTGTACATTAAGGATGTAAGAGGAACCAAACTGGATCAGACCAAAGGTCTGGGGCAACCCAGTCAGGTGGGCAGCATAACAACAAAAAACAACAACAACAACAAATTATCCTCATCAACAACATCATAACCCAGCTTGGGATTTTGGAGAATTCATACAAAAGCAGAAATGGGAGCAAAATTTGCCAGTGTTCACGTAATCATCCCATGTCTGAGATGGAAATAAATCGGGAGAATGTGATCAGTATTCAATGCTGTTGTTGTCGTTGTTTTCATTCTGCAAACCATACGTAATCATTTCCCCTCAATTTGCATTGCGTTGAAAGGAATGGGTGCACATTGAGAATAGCAGTGTAATTCATGTAATTAATTATATGAGCCACCTGATTTCGCCGCAGAGGACGGCGAGACGAATAATGTACCTTTTGGCGGAAGCTGAAACTGCAGCGGAATGGAAACGGCGCTGCATGAGAAAAATACGTGGGGGGGGGCGCAATGATTCCTTCTTAGGTCCCTAAGTCCAGCACCTTCTTTCCCAAAGTGGCCAACTGGTTACCTCTGGGAAGCCCATAAGCAGGATCCTGAGACAAGTTGTTGTTGTTCAGTCATTCAGTCGTGTCCGACTCTTCGTGACCCCATGGACCAGAGCACGCCAGGCACCCCTATCCTCCACTGCCTCCTGCAGTTTGGCCAAACTCATGCTAGTTGCTTCGAGACACTGTCCAACCATCTCATCTCGTCCCCTCTCCTTGTGCCCTCCATCTTTCCCAACATCAGGGTCTTTTCCAGGGAGTCTTCTCTTCTCATGAGGTGGCCAAAGTATTGGAGCCTCAACTTCAGGATCTGCCCTTCCAGTGAGCACTCAGGGCTGATTTCTTTAAGGATGGATATGTTTGATCTTTTTGCAGTCCATGGGACTCTCAAGAGTCTCCTCCAGCACCATAATTCAAAAGCATCAATTCTTCGGCAATCAGCCTTCTTTATGGTCCAGCTCTCACTTCCATACATCACTACTGGGAAAACCATAGCTTTAACTATACGGACCTTTGTCGGCAAGGTGATGTCTCTGCTTTTTAAGATGCTGTCTAGGTTTGTCATTGCTTTTCTCCCAAGAAGCAGGCGTCTTCTAATTTCGTGACTGCTGTCACCATCTGCAGTGATCATGGAACCCAAGAAAGTGAAATCTCCCACTGCCTCCATTTCTTCCCCTTCTATTTGCCACTCTCCTACTGACAACCCCCAGCAACTGGGATATAGAGGCAAACTGTCTCTGATACTGGAGCTAATAAGGGCTGACTCCAGGTTCTTATGTTAGACGGAGAATAAGAATACTGGAACTCAGCAGGGGCCTCCAGCGAAACACAATGTTGGAAGATGCAGGCCAAACAAAACAGAGTACTTTTTCACAAACCACATAGCTAAAGTAAAGGATTCTCTTCCCCAAGAGGTCGTGGTAGCCACCAAGTTTAAAGGACCCTGACCATTACGTCCAGTTGTGGCCGACTCTGGGGTTACGGCACTCATCTCGCGTTACTGGCCTAGGGAGCCAGTGTACAGCTCCCAGGTCATGTGACCAGCATGACAAAGACGCTTCTGGCGAACCACAGCAGCACACGGAAACGCCGTTTACCTTCCCGCCGGAGCGGTGCCTATTTATCTACTTGCACTTTGACGTGCTTTCAAACTGCTAGGTGGGCAGGAGCAGGGACCGAGCAACGGGAGCTCACCCCGTCGCGGGGATTCAAACCGCCGACCTTCTGATTGGCAATCCCTAGGCTCTGTGCTTTAACCCACAGCGCCACCTGCGTCGTAGCAGGTTTAGTTTAGTTGGCTTTAAAAGAGGATGAGGCCAATTCAAGGAGGAGAACGCTATCGTTGGCTGTGTTCTGTGTCCATTGCTGGAAAAGTGTTTGGGAATGCTGACTGATTTTTGGAGGGTGGGTTGAACAGAAAATCCAGTGGGAAGGGGAATCGATTTGAGTGCCTGGAATCCTGAACAGCAAGCGCTGCATTTTACAACACTGAGTTGCATGTCCAACTTGTGAAGTTTATTGCATGTGATAGCATGCATGCATGCATCGAGTCATTATACCTGTATTCTACTTTACAGAAATTTCCTCCTGTTGCGACTTAATACTAAATCTACAACAATGTGATTGTGTGGGTTGGTGTATGTATGTGGGTTGGGGAGTGGGTGGTACTGTTTATTTTGTCCCCCTGACAGTAGATAATTCAGGCTTCTGGTAAGAGTCCCTGGTCCGTATTGGTGGGGATGAAACCCCATGTATTTCCATATAAGGTTGTGGTAGAAATATAATTCAGTTTAAGGATGCATTTACCTCCTTTGCACTTTTCAAAACATTGTGCGAACCAAAACACAAGCGTCCTTTAAATTCACACTTCTCTGAATTTTTCAGGGCAGCTCTCCAGCCAAATAATATGCACCAAAATCCATATATTAGGGTAAAGTGTGACCACATTTGTGGAAATAACATCAAAAATGGATTTTTTTAAAGAAAAAAATGCTTGCAAAAAATGTACATGCTAGGGTTGGGTTTTTTTAAAAAAAGTTATTATTATCTCTGCTATTATGAATTGTTTCCTATGAAGCATCTCAAAGCAATTTCACAATGCACTGCTAATAAATTTTCGTGAGGGCTTTTAAAAGAATAAATAAATAAACGGCATGTCGATGTGGAAATCTGGTACAATGGGAAAGTGGGAAACAGAGAGAAACCAAAATAGCCAGGTTCACTCACCCTTACCAACCACAGAGGCATCCTTCTCTGTGATTTCCATGTAATCGTATTCCATTATTTTCCTTCTTCCTTATAGGTTGCTGAAGGGATGGCGTACATCGAGAGAATGAACTCCATCCACAGGGACCTCAGGGCAGCCAACATCCTCGTCTCGGAGACCCTCTGTTGCAAAGTTGCAGACTTTGGCCTGGCTAGGATCATAGAGAATGAGTACCTCGCGCAAGAAGGTCGGTACGATACTTAGGGCTTTTCAATCAATCAATCAATAAAATTTATTCGACCGTCAGTCAGTACACAATCATTATCCATACAAAAATTAAAACGTCTAAACATCTCAAGGAGCTTAACACTAAAACATACAATGAGAAGTAGATTATACATTTAGACCCATGTCAATACTGTCGATTTTAACCTTACGGCGTTTAAGGGCCAAAAAAAGAAATTTGGCCACCAAGAAAGTTGTGGTAGCACTGAAATTATTCAACAAAAACAAAACCTGTCTTTCTCTGTCTGCTAGGCTAAATTGGCCCAGGCGTGGAGCTATAAGATCTGAATAAAATGGGGAGGTCAAAAGGATATGTTCAGTTGACTCAACTGCTCCCTGAGCACAGAGACAGGATCTCTGGGCATATGGAACTGCCCTGTATCTTCCCCACAAAACCGCCGATTCCAGAACATTTAACCTAGCGGCTGTGAGGAGTCTGCGGTATTCCACATAGTGGATTTCCGCCAGATAAGGGGCTGGTGAAATCTGGAATATCTGATCCCCCCAAAACATCCCAGGTTTCACAAGGGCAATATCCTCTTGTCTAGCAATGTCCCTCAGTCTTTGAGAGATCACAACTTTAGCTTGACTGAATGTCATAGACTCCAGGAAGAGATGTGACAGTCTGCAGGTCTGCACTTCATTCAAAGTCTCTTTTCCCCGCGATGATTGGAAGTCATCCCTCAGTATCAAGGGGGAGGCCTTTTCCAGAATAAGTGCTTGCTCACTCAGGACTTTCATAGATCTGGTCTCTTGTCTTTAGCGATGGTGCTTAGTTCATAACACCCTGCTAGTCTTGGCGGTGATGGGGTGGATATTATCTAGTTCCATGCTGGGACAAACACCCTAATTTCACATTTGGGCTAATGGAGTTTGAACTGGCAGCAACTGACCAGAAAAGAGATATCAGGGTGAGAGAAAAAACTAGCATAAGGAAATTGTGCTATTTCTTATGTGCTAGCTTTCCATGTGCAGGAAAGTGTTGTCTTTATTTTTCGATGGGGGAGTATTTCAATGTAAAATTTCCCCCACCCCTATTTGTAGTATGAATTGATGAAGTCCAGGAATGCATCCGGTTTTCCCCTAGAGATTGGCCCCCTCCAACTAACTCTGAAAAAGGCTTCCTGAGATTTTTTTACCAGAGAATACAAGTCAGCGGTGGGTGGTGGGTGGTGCTGTGGGTTAAACCACAGAGCCTGGGGCTTGCTGATAAGAAGGTCGGTGGTTCGAATCCCGACGGGGTGAGCTCCGTTGCTCGGTCCCTGCTCCTGCCACCTAGCAGTTCGAAAGCACGTCAAAGTGCAAGTAGATAAATAGGTACCGCTCCGGCGGGAAGGTAAACGCCGTTTCCGTGCGCTGCTCTGGTTCGCCAGAAGCTGCTTTGTCATGCCGGCCACATGACCCGGAAGCTGTACGCCGGCTCCCACGGCCAATAAAGCGAGATGAGCGCCACAACCCCAGAGTCATACGTGACTGGACCAAATGGTCAGGGGTCCCTTTACCTTTTACAAGTCAACCCAAATCCTTTCCTGAGTTGAAAGGGAGAAACTCAAGAACGGGCCAGCACCATCCACGTCTCCTTTGTGGAATGTTCCTTCAGCCTCCCCATCTCTCCTCTCCTCTCCCCTGGCCAGCCCCAGAGGCCCCATTCGCCTGTGGAGCTTGTAGCCAGCGCTGCTGCAACAAACAGCTGTGCAAGCCTTTGGGAGTTGGAGATGCAAGAGGGCATCAGAGGAGGGAGGGAGGGAAGGAAAGAGGGACAGGGGCTAATGTTGACCGCAGCACCCCTGACCATCATTCAAGGCCCCCTAGGGTACCACGGCACACTGGTTGAAAACCACTGGTTTATTATCTATGTTTAAACTAAGATGGTGGGTTTCCCTCCTCCCTTTCCGTCTCGTCTCATCTTTTCCCTTTCTTTTCTTTCTCATATTTATAATTTGAAAACAATAAGAACAATGAAAACACATGAATTTGCCCTTTCTCGACAGGTGCCAAATTTCCTATCAAATGGACAGCACCAGAAGCAATTAACTATGGAGTTTTCACAATCAAATCCGACGTCTGGTCTTTTGGAGTTCTCCTAACTGAAATCATCACCTATGGAAGGTGCCCCTACCCCGGTACGGTATTTTGCATTAGAGCATCATTTGTTACTCCAAGCCGAGGATCATTTATTGATTATCCATTATCCATTATCCATTATTGATTCGCTCCGCTGATGTTTTAGCAAGCCTTCATTCTATTTTCTTTATTTATAATTTTTATTAAATTTTCAAATTTTACATTTCAAATTAAATTTCTTCTATTATACCATACATTCACGGACTTCCCTCCCTCCCCTTCCAAGGTTCATTTAGCTTATCCACCATTCCTGCATGTTTAAATATATCCATATAATTTAATTTTCTTATCTTTGTTGTTGTTGTTCAGTCGTTCAGTCGTGTCCGATTCTTCGTGACCCCATGACCAGAGCACGCCAGGCACGCCTATCTTTCACTGCCTCCCGCAGTTTGGTCAGACTCATGTTGGTAGCTTCGAGAACACTGTCCAACCATCTCATCCTCTGTCGTCCCCTTCTCCTTGTGCCCTCCATCTTTCCCAACATCAGGGTCTTTTCCAGGGAGTCTTCTCTTCTCATGAGGTGGCCAAAGTATTGGAGCCTCAGCTTCAGGATCTGTCCTTCCAGTGAGCACTCAGGGCTGATTTCCTTCAGAATGGATAGGTTTGATCTTCTTGCAGTCCATGGGACTCTCAAGAGTCTCCTCCAGCACCATAATTCAAAAGCATCAATTCTTCGGCGATCAGCCTTCTTTATGGTCCAGCTCTCACTTCCATACATCACTACTGGGAAAACCATAGCTACTATACGGACCTTTGTCGGCAAGGTGATGTCTCTGCTTTTTAAGATGCTGTCTAGGTTTGTCATTGCTTTCCTCCCAAGAAGCAGGCGTCTTTTAATTTCGTGACTGCTGTCACCATCTGCAGTGATCATGGAGCCCAAGAAAGTAAAATCTCTCACTGCCTCCATTTCTTCCCCTTCTATTTGCCAGGAGGTGATGGGACCAGTGGCCATGATCTTAGTTTTTTTGATGTTGAGCTTCAGACCATATTTTGCGCTCTCCTCTTTCACCCTCATTAAAAGGTTCTTTAATTCCTCCTCACTTTCTGCCATCAAGGTTGTGTCATCAGCATATCTGAGGTTGTTGATATTTCTTCTGGCAATCTTAATTCCTTAATTAATATCTTATATCTTAATATCTTACATCAGTTCAAAATACGTTATGCTGTTGAAAGCAAGCCTTCATTCTAAACTCCGTAGGGTAGATTGTTTCTCCCCACCCACATCCCACCCCATTTATTTATCAAATGGACAACACTGCTTTTAAAACACAAACTCTCAAATCAGTTTACCACTCAGTCTCTGAAGAGCTTTAGGTTTCCTTCCTCTCTGATGTGGTAGCATTTCGTGTGCAGGAAAATTTGGGGAGCATTCAGTCCTCTACAGTGATTCTAAAAGGATATCATCCAGGAAGCACCATACCTGCTGCATGCCGTATCTGAACATTTGCATCAGACAGGGCAAAGCCATAGCTCAGTGGCAGAACATCTGTTTTGCATGCAGAAGGTCCCAGGTTCAACCTCAGCTAGGAGAGACACCTGTAGGCCATTCTAGAGAGATGCTTCCAGTCAGTGTAGACAATGCTGAGCTAGTATATCCGTATATCCGAAGGAGCATCTCCACCCCCATCATTCAGCCCAGACATTGAGGTCCAGCTCCGAGGGCCTTCTAGAGGTGCCCTCCCTGCGAGAAGTGAGGGAACCAGGCAGAGGGCCTTCTCGGTGGTGGCACCCGCCCTGTGGAACACCCTCCCATCAGATGTCAAGGAAATAAACAACTATCTGACTTTTAGAAGACATCTGAAGGCAGCCCTGTTTAGGGAAGTTTTTAATGTTTGATTTTATTGTGTTTTTAATATTCTGTTGGGAGCCACCCAGAGTGGCTGGGGAAACCCAGCCAGATGGGCAGGGTATAAATAATATTATTATTATTATTATTGTTGTTGTTGTTGTTGTTGTTGTTGTTGTTGTTATTAATTAGATGGACCATTAGTCTTATGCTCCTGTCTCACAGATGAATTGCCAGGGGGAAGGAGTTCTGTGGTCTGAAAGCTATCCCTAGGAAAGTCTCTATATGTGTCTTGAATGTTTTGACTTGCTGCATGGACAAGGGTGAGGGAGAAATTTGGTTCCCTTTGTATTTCAATGTGGATCTACCTAATTTGCACACACCCAAACAATTTTCCAACCGAATTTTGTGGGTTGCAGTTCCCCTGAATTTTGTGAATTTCCCCTGAATTTTGTGGGTTGCAGTTCTCCAACCGAATAATGTGCACCAAATATGCCTATGTCAAAGGAAAGATGTACAAAAAAATATGCCTGTATTAGCAAAAAGGGCATACAAAATTTGTTATCCCCAGAGTGGTTAAACAGTCAATCTCTCTTCCCAGGGAACTCTGGGAACTGTAGCTGTGTGAGGAAAATAGGGAAGTTTCCTAACAAGACAACAAACTGCAGTTCCCAGGATGCTTTGGTGGAAAACATAACTGTTTGAATGATCTAATAGTGCTTTAAATGTAAGGTGAAACATGACTGTTTGAGAAATATAATACAGTGGTACCTCGACTTACGAATTTAATCCGTTCTGAATGCACATTCATAGGTTGAAAAATTCGTAAGTCGAAAAAAGCGATTTTCCCATAGGAATGCATTGGAAATGAAAAATTCATAAGTCGAGTAAACCCCATCTAAAACCGCCAACGGATGTCCATTTGTAAGTCGAAAAATTTGTATGTTGAGTAATTCGTAAGTCGAGGTACCACTGTAGTGCTTTAAATCTCCACTTAAAATGCTTGTTGGAAATGGAACGTCTTCATTTAGGCAACAAAATTGGAGTGAGGAGGTGCCACCACGAATAAGGTCCTGCTCCTATACTATACAGTACACACCTCATGCTTAAGACGGGAAGCCCTCTCCCACCAAACACAGTGATTGGTTACGGGGCAAGTAAGGGATAAGACAACATTTTTCAGTATCAATTCTTTCTCTCCTTTCCACAGCTATGACCAATCCCGAAGTCATCCAACATCTACAGAAGGGTTACCGGATGCCCCGTCCAGAAAACTGCCCCGCTGAACTCTATGCAGTCATGTTGAAATGCTGGAAGAACAATCCCGAAGAGAGACCTACGTTCGAATACCTCCAGTCCACCCTCGAGGACTTTTACACGGCCACAGAAGCGCAGTACGAAGCTGAACCCGCTTCTTCCTGAGCAGCGACAAAGTTGCTGGAGACTTCGGGGGGGGGAACCTTGTGGGACGCTGGCGAGAGAGGTTTGTGGACTCGCTTCCGAAGCAGACTTTGCTGGGCCGTTGGGCATTTCTGTTCCTCCACGGCCGCCTTTGGTCCTCTTCCCGTTCTCTACTGCAATGCGCTCTACGTGGGGCTACCTTTGAAGGTGACTCAGAAACTGCAATTAATTCAGAATGCGGCAGCCAGACTGGTGAATGAGAGCGGCCGCCGAGACCACATAACACCAGTCCTGAGAGATCTACATTGGCTCCCAGTACGTTTCCGAGCACAATTCAAAGTGTTGGTGCTGACCTTTAAAGCCCTAAACGGCCTCAGTCCTGTATACCTGAAGGAGCATCTCCACCCCCATCGATTCAGCCCAGACACTGAGTCCAGCACCGAGGGCCTTCTGGCAGTTCCCTCGCTATGAGAAGTGAGGTTACAGGGAACCAGGCAGAGGGCCTTCTCGGTAGTGGCGCCTGCCCTGTGGAACGCCCTCCCAGCAGATGTCAAGGCAATAAGCAACTATTTTACTTTTAAAAGACAACTGAAGGCGGCCCTGTTTAGGGAAGTTTTTAATGTTTGATGCTGTATTGTTTTTAATATTCGGTTGAAAGCCGCCCAGAGTGGCTGGGGAAACCCAGTCAGATGGGCGGGGTATAAATTATTATTATTATTATTATTATTATTATTATTATTATTATTATTATTATTATTTAGGTCCCTTGTGCAACCAGGAGTTGAAATGGATTTTATTCCAGGCCAGTCCTAAAGGGAAAGTATTTGAGAAGAGGAGACTCAACCGCCCCTTAGATCGAGCATAATTCAAAAGCGTCAATTCTTCATTGATCAGCCTTCTTTATGGTCCAGCTCTCAGTCCACAAGGAAAGGAAAGGTGCTATTCTTGAAAGTTCCCACTAGGTGTCTCTCTCACCTCACATACCTTAGACAGGACTCTTTTTGCGGGGGGGGGGAACGTTACGACTGAGGGCTTTTAAGGAAGTATTCAGAGGTTCCTTTTCTTCAGCAGTGAGAGCAATAGCAGCAACTTGTCCCAGAGGTTATATACAAATCCCCCCCTCCCCAAGGTCTGTTAACATCCTTTATGATCCCATCTTCCCAGTTAATGACCTAGAAAAGGAACTGTGCCTCTGGCAGAAATGGTGGTTTGGTGGGCACAGTGCAGAACCGTGCTGGGTTCTGAAGATGATCCACTGGACGCTTCTTATGTTGTGGTGTTCCTATTGAGAAGGATTAAGGTTGAATCCCAACAAGACAGAAGTACTGTTTTGGGGGGACAGGGGGCGGCCAGGTGTGGGAGGATTCCCTGCTCCTGAATGGGGTAACTGTGCCCCTAAAGGAAGTCATTTTGGACTCACAGCTGTCCGCGGAGGCACAGGTTAGTTCTGTGTCCAGGGCAGCTGTCTACCAGCTCCATCTGGTATGCAGGCTGAGACCCTACCTGCCCACAGACTGTCTTGCCAGAGTGGTACATGCCATGGGCATAGCCAAGGGAAGGCAGAGAGGGGCAGCTCCTCCCCCCCCCGCCCCAGATCAAGTAAAACAATAGAAATACTCAGTGCTTTTTTTCTTCAAAAAAATGTTTAGCGTCATTTTGACTCAAGAAAATCACCATTTTATAGAAATAAATACAGTAAATGGGCAAAAGTACAAAGATTCACAAAATGTTTAGGGGCATGTGTACCCCGCGAACCCCCAGAAAAAAAACACTGGAAATACTTCACCAACTGATCAATCATGTCAGTTCTGCCCCCCCCCCACAAAAATCCTGCTCTGCCCAAGAAATCCTGGCTACGCCCATTGTACATGACCTGGCTATCTCCTGCTTAGACTACTGCAACACACTCTACATGGCGCTACCTTGGAAGGTGACCCAGAAACTACAACAAATCCAGAATGCGGCAACTAGACCGGTGACTGGGATTGGCCATCGAGACCACATAACACCGGTCTTGAAAGACCTACGTTGGCTCCCAGTATGTTTCCGAGCACAATCAAAGGCATTTGTACTGACCTTGAAAGCCCCCAACAGCCTCAGTCCTGTATACCTGAAGGAGTGTCTCCACCCCCATTGAGCAGCCCAGACACTGAGGTTCAGCTTCTGGCGGTTCCCTTACTGTGAGAAATGAGGTTACAGGGAACCAGGCACAGGGCCTTGTCGGTAGTGGCACCTGCCCTGTGGAATGCTCTCCCATCAGATGTCAAGGAGATAAGTAGCTATACAACCTTTAGAAGACATTGGAAGGCAGCCCTGTGTAGGAAAGTGTTCGATGTTTTATTATGTTTCTGTATGTGCTGGAAGCTGCTCAGAGTGGCTGGGGCATCATCATCAACATCATCATCATTGCCGTACTATTTTTATACCTTCTGTGCATGAATAATAATAATAATATAATAATAATAATAATAATATAATTTATTTATACCCCGCCCATCTCGCTGGGTTTCCCCAGCCACTCTGGACGGCTTCCAACAGAATGTTAAGGAAACTGCCCTACTGTGTTGTTAGGAAACCGCCCTATTTTCCTCACACAGCTACAGTTCCCAGAGTTCCCTGGGAAGAGAGATTGACTGTTTAACCACTCTGGGGATAACAAATTTTGTATGCCCTTTTTGCTAATACAGGCATTTTTTTTTTGGTACATCTTTCCTTCGACATAGGCATATTTGGTGCACATTATTCGGTTGGAGAAGTGCAACCCGCAAAATTCAGGGGAGTGGAAATTTCGAAGAACAGCTGCTTTTCGGTTGGAAATTTGTTTGGGTGTGTGCAAATTAGGCAGATCCACATTGAAATACAAAGGGAACCAAATTTCTCCCTCACCCTTGTCCATGCAGCAAGGCAAAACATTCAAGACACATATAGAGGCTTTCCTAGGGGTAGCTTTCAGACCACAGAACTCCTTCCCCCTGGGCAATTCATCTGTGAGACAGGAGCATAAGACTAATGGTCCATCTAATTAATAATAATAATAATAATAATAATAATAATGTATTATTTATACCTTGCCCATTTGGCTGGGTTTCCCCAACCACTCTGGGAGGCTCCCTACAGAATATTAAAAACACAATGAAACATCAAAAATTAAAAGCTTCCCTAAACAGGGCTGCTTTCAGATGTCTTCTAAAAGTCTGGTAGTTGTTTTTCTCTTTGACATCTGGTGGGAGGCGTTCCACAGGGCAGGTGCCACTACCGAGAAGGCCCTCTGCCTGGTTCCCTGTAACTTGGCTTCTCGCAGCGAGGGAACCGCCAGAAGGCCCTCGGCGCTAGACCTCAGTGTCCGGGCAGAACGATGGAGTGAGCGAGCAGATCAAGGTAATATCCGGACCATAGACTTCCCAGCTCACAGTTTACCACCTTGCATTCTCCTCCCAAGTGTCCGCCCTTCCGTCAGTCCCTACACAGGCTGATCCTTTGCTATCGCTTCTCCTCGTGCCCTTCAGGTTACACGCTAGGTGGTCCTCAGGCCCACCCCGGGGCTTGCTCTCCTTCTGATAAAGCAGGGGTCAGAAGGGGTCGCCTCCAGGTCAAAGCCCAAGCATGTATCAAGCGCCCTCGGACACGACACACTTCAGGGGTAGCTGTGTCCGAGGTTAGTTAGCCTCTGATCTTGAATAACCTTGCGGCAGCTTGTATAAACTGCCCTTGCCTTGATGTGACAGTGGCTTCAGCCAGTAATTTATGACCCCTTTCTCCCGCCCTCTCTCGTCTCCTCTGCCTGGCATTCCAGCGGAGACTTCTAAGAGGAAATCTGAATGGCACAAGAGCATGTGAAGGCCCCTCTGGATCAAGCCAATGGCCCAGCATTCTGTTCTCGCAGCAGCCAGCCAGATACTTGTGGAAAACCCGCAAGCAGAAACCAGGAACAAAAACACTCGCTCCTGGTGTTTAGAAGCATCGCTGCCCGCAGCCGCAGAGACATAGCACAGCCATAACTGCTGGTAGCCGTCAGTAACCCATTCTCGAATCTTCTTTTAAAGCTGGTGTTCTAGATGGGGGACCCTGGAAATTAATAAATGGTAGGATTTTGATTATTTGGGATGTGAAATACAAGCTGCAGAGGAATTCGGTCCTGTGTACCTGAAGGAGCGTCTCCACCCCCATCGTTCAGCCCGGACACAGAGATCCAGCGCCAAGGGCCTTCTGGCGGTTCCCTCACTGCGAGAAGCAAAGCTACAGGGAACCAGGCAGAGGGCCTTCTTCGGTAGTGGTGCCCGCCCTGTGGAACGCCCTCCCAGCAGAGGTCAAAGAGATAAATAACTGACATTCAGAAAATAGCTGAAGGCAGCCCTGTTTAGGGAAGTTTTAAACCTGTGATATTTTAATGTATTTTAATATCTGTTGGACGCCGCCCAGAGTGGCTGGGGGGACCCAGCCAGATGGGTGGGGTACAAATAATTATTATTTTTAATTATATATTATTATTATTATTATTATTATTATTATTATTATTATTATTATTATTATTCCTGGACTAGCCTATGTCAAGCTAGGGCCATTGTTGTTCAGGTGCCTGATTATCATCTTCCAAAGCAACTACTCTATTCCCAATTTAAGAATGGAAGGCGTAATGCCGGTGGACAACAAAGGAGGTTCAAAAACTCTCACAAGGCAAATCTAAATTGTGTCCTCCCTTAAAGAGGGCATGTATTGCGGTGAGACCTGGCAACCAAACCCCTGTGTTATGGGTGGGAGTGATTGACACCCAATCAGGAGGTCTCTCGATGCTGGGTTCAATCTGGCCAATGGGACTCAAGCTAAACAGATCGAGGGACCTACAAATCCCCATGCACGTGACCCAGAGCTTCCTCTTGTCAGCGCGTGCATCGGAACACCCACCCACATCTCCCTACTTTTAGGGCTTGTGCGCTTGACCTTCCTATGCCGTCATGTGTCGTCTGTCATTGGGACAGCGGCACACCAGGAATTTTCCCCACTTGGCTGATTGGCTGTTGCCATTTGGGTTTCGCCTGCCACATAGCAAATCGTCACAACTTGTAAGGTTGCAGATAGGCTCTGGTTCAGGTGATAGGGATGGGAGAACTCTCGCCATCCCTATGTGAAGGGTATTCCGTTAAAGGAATCCAGGGACTCAATGGTTTGGTCAACCCCTGAGAGGGGGTTGTGCCCATGCCTGAGTCCAGGGGGACATTTGGGTGGATAGAGCAGGTCCCCAGCTTTCCTATCCAGGTGTTCACCTTTGGCTGACCTATGCTGGGTCAGCTACCTGCGGAGCAGGGAGCTAGTCGAACCAGAGCCTATGCAACCAATCACTTGCTGTAATCAATAAAGTTGTGGCCTAAATTCTGCCAAAAACCAAACCAAAATTTGAGTCTTGTCTGAATTTATTTGGGGTAAGTTTAAAAGGTCTGAAAACGCCAAAAAAAAAATGTAGTATACCGGTAAACGCCGACAACTGGGAAACGCTAGCCTGCGAGAGCTCCAATGGGAGAACAGCCTTTACCAAAGGTGTCATGGGCTTTGAAGACACTTGAACTCAGGACAAAAGGGAGAAATGAGCTAACAGGAAGGCACATTTGGCAACCCTCACCGTGATCAACTCCTGCCCAGAAATCTATGCCCCCACTATGGAGGCAGAGCGAAAATGGGGATTGTGGGGCTGCTGTGCGTGATCGGCGGGGAGCCACCGATAGCGCTCGGCAGCCCCACGAGCCTCCTTTTCGCTCTGCAGTTTAAAAGGGGGCTGCGGAAGCAGCAGCGGCCCGCCGATGGAGTGTGCCTGCACGACTTTTCGCACAGGTGCACTCTGTCGTGATGTCACAATGTGACGTCACGGCGCCCCGCCCCCAGGGCTTTCCTTTCGCCGCCCCGGGAAGCGCGGAGCCTTCCTCTGCCACTGGTCCTGAACAAAGGTTGCAGGGAAGAAGAAAAACGGCTCCATCTGGGAGAGATCCCTTGGCTGCACTGCTGTGGGGGACAAGCCCCTCTTGAAATGACCGTGCTGTAAGATCTGGACTCCCTCTGTGCAGACTGAAGGTGTAAATAGGTGAATAAACCCTATTTCTTAAAGCTACAATGGCCTCCGCCGTGTCTCAATTCTCCAAAGGACCCCAGGTCCTGCCACTGCTCAGCAGAGAGAGCGGGAAGCACCCAACTTTTGTAGTACCAGCTATGTTCTTATAGGGAACTCCCTGCCACAGGAAACAGGGATGGCCACCAACTTGGATGAAGGCAAAACGGACAAATGCATGGAGGAGAAGGCTAGCCATAACGGAGGCTCTGCTCTTCCTCCACAGTCGGAGGCAACAGTGCTTCTGAATACCACTTGCTGGGAACCACAGGAAGGGAGAAGGCTCCTGTGTTCGAATCCTGCTTGCCGGTCTCACACAGCCATCTGGTTGGCTACTGTGAGAACAGGATGATGGGCTAGATGGGGTCTGCTTGGGGTGTTCTTATGCCATGAGCTTGATGAACAAGCAGCATAAGGCAGCTTTCCGGCGTTTCTGATGAATTTGTTTCTGAAGCAGCAATGCTACTTGAAGTCAATAGGTGTGGACGCACCGCTTTGTGAGCAGATCCACTTTGCCCATGCCTGGCTCCAGGCTCTTCCTGTGGAGTTTTGGGGGAGGGAGATGTTATTTACAACCCAGCCAAATCCCAAAGGCCATTCTGCCCGCCTCCCCCTCACGGCAGCAAGGTGAAGGCCATGGGACCCGGCCATCTGCAGGCAGCGGTCCCGAGCGCCCGCCCTCCCCTCCGGCTCTCGGACAACTCCTGCGCGTCTCTGAGAAGCAAACAAGCTGACCGCATCCAAATCAGGAAAGGGAGGGAGGGAGGTTCTCTGGAGCTCAAGGTAACATCCGAGGAACAGCTGCGCTCCGTTCCCATGTTGGCCCTCCTCTCCTGGAGGGAATGTCCTGTACCCGGGAGGACAAGAACGTCGAGGCAGGGAGGGATCAGGCCTGCGTCAGTCAGCGCCAGTCCTTGACAACCCTTCCTGCCCGTGCCCAAGGAGCGAGGAGGGCCTGGCGGCGCATCCGAGGAAATGCGCATGACTGCTCTGAACAGCTGGACTAAAGCTCTTTTGCAGAGAGTTATGTCATGCCAAGGAAATCGGGGTGGCCATGTGTCTAGCACTGCAGAGGAAGAAGAGGAGGAGGAGGAGGAGGAGGAGGAGGAGGAGTATGGATTTGATATCCCGCTTTATCACTACCCGAAGGAGTCTCAAAGCGGCTAACATTCTCCTTTCCCTTCTCCCCCACAACAAACACTCTGTCAGGAATGCTTTGATGGTGTTTCCTGCTTGGCAGGGGGTTGGACTGGATGGCCCTTGTGGTCTCTTCCAACTCTATGATTCTATGATTCTATGATTCTAGGTGAGTGGGGCTGAGAGACTTCAGTCCTCTGGTTGAACAAGGCCTCTCTTGGAAGGGTTGACTGGTCCAAGCTCCCCTTTAAAGAGACCCAGAAATGGAGAGAAACAATTGGGCCTTGAAGCTGAACATCAACGGCAACAGCACACTCAGGTCACGTCAAGCCATATGGGCTATGATGCTGCCTGAGACAGCCAGTGGCGTAGCTACCCACTTGGGTGCCCGGGGCAGCATGCATGTCTTGCAGCCAGGGGTGGAGTGAGCCGCTCGTGGGGGCATGGCAAGCTGCCCATGGTGGCAGGGTGAGCCACGACCAGGCATGCTGCGTGGATCCTGTTATGTACTGAGCTGAATCCTAGAACAATAGGATCCAGAATGCAGCAGTCTGATTGGTCCGCAGGAGCCACCCAATCCAGCTCCAGGTGGAAGTGAATCAGCGACCTGATTGGCCTGCAGGAGCAGCCAATCAGGCTCCTGGATGAAGTGAATCAGCAACCTGATTGGCCTACAGGAGTAGCCCGGAATCAGCCAATCATGCAAGGCCCATTGTGTAAATAATGTATATATAGCAGACGTTTTGGGGGAAGTTTCACTCTTTGCTACTACGAGCTGAATAAAGAGCATGGAATTCACACTCGAGTCAGAGTATATTTCAGAGCCTCTCCTCAATCTCCCCCTCAGCTGTAGGGCGGCTGAGGCAGTGGGCAGACGCATGCCCCCCGCTGCTCAAAAAAGCAGCGCAGAGCTTGCAGGCAGTCCGTCCGCCACCTCCCCCTCAGGAGAGACGCGTGGCTCAGATATGCTGCAGGCCCCGCGGTGTGACGCCCAGTGCGGTGGGTATGGGAGTTATTTTTTCAATAAAAAGTGTCACAAGCCCAATTTTTATTTATTTGTTTTAAAAACACTTGTTTTTGCCATTTTGTCACACACCATCCCTCAGTGATGACACCCGGGGTGGCCCACACCCACCGCACCCCCCCCTTCCTACGCCACTGGAGACAGCGATGTCTTCCTGCAGCGCATCCTGGGAACTGCGGTTTGTTAAGGGTGCCAAGAAGAGACCCCTCTTCCCCTCCCACAGCTACAATTCCCAGAGTTCTTTGGAAAAGAGGAGTTGATGGTTACAACCACTCCGGGAGTTGTAGCTCCGAGATGGGGAGAGGGAACCCCTCGCAACTCTCATCACCCTTCTAAACCTCTTATGATTTCTATCGCTATTACTGATTTATAATCCGCCCTAAGGTCCCAGGGCAGGCTGCAGCATTAAAAACACAATACTTAAAAACAATTTAAAGCAATGTAGAAGCATAAAAATAAGGTGAGTTCTAAGAAAAAACCCTTCAAGCGCCGAAAGCAAAGGAGGAAAAGCAAAATGTCACTTGAAGAAGGATCTGAAATATTTTCCTCGAAGCTTGAATTTCTTTTATTCTGGGTTGTTTTATTTGATGCTCTGGTGTGTTGTAAACCACTTTGTGACTCTTTTTTTGTTTAAAATTTAATGGTATAGAAATTAAATGGGCTGTTGTTTGTATGTTTGTTTGTTTGTTTGTTGTTAAATCTCTTAGCTAGACAGACCCTGGGGGGCCTGAATGCCCAGCTTTTCCTTCACTGCACAAATCCCCACACCACATATTCAAATGACAATGAACACACATTTAAAGCATGTGAGTTCCCTCAGAGAATCATGGGAACTGTAGTTTGTTAAAGTTGAAACACAGGTTTTCAGAGTGTCACTACTTTTCCTACTTCCTCTTGGTAAGTGAACGAACTTACTAAATAAGAGAGAGTGTGATAGAGATCATTTTCGTTTCACGTGCTTTTTTAAAAAGGTTTTGTATGATGAGCACTACCCAAGAGGCACCTCTGGGGGCGGGGCATCGCAGCACGTGCGTGCGTCATGACATCATGACGCATGCAACACGATGTCCCGTCTCCAGGGGTGCCGGGCGGCGGCTTCGGGTGAGTCCCAAAGCCGCCACCTGGTGGCGACACCCCTTCGTGCCGCGGCTTCTCGTGCCTGCATTACCAGCCACCGCACAAAGGGGTGCCGGGCGGCGGATTTGGGAGTCTCTGCTGGCTGCAAAGACTCTTGAAGCCGCCACCTGGTGGCGACACCCCTTCCTGCCGCGGCTGCTCGTGCCTGCATTAGCAGCCACCGCACAAAGGGGTGCCGGGCGGCGGATTCGGGAGTCTCTGCAGCCCGCAGAGACACCCTAAGCTGCCGCTGCTCCCCGCCTGGGCTCCCTTTGCGGAGCGCAAGTCAGGGCAGGGAGAAGGATGGGCCAGCGCTGGCCCACCCCTCTCCATGCCCCGGCTCCGCAAGCCAGCCAGCGGCGGAGCTCGGCATAGAGGCAAGGGGTGGGCCAGCGAGGAGGGGGTGGCACCCCTCCTCGCTGGCCCGCCCCTTGCCTCCATGCCGCGGTGAAAAAAGCCGCTGGAAGGGGGGGACTATTTTCGGCGCTGCCGGGGTGGAGCCGCAGGGGCGGCCAGCGAGGGGGGGTGACACCCCTCCTGGCTGGCTGCCCCTGCGGCTCCGCCCCAATAGTGCCGAAAATAGCCTTTAAAAAAATTACTTTCTTTTAAGCCCAGGGGGCGGGACCACTGCCCGAAGTGTCACCCCCAGCAGGGTGCTGCCAGGGGCCACCCCCCCTTGCTACACCCCTGTTCCTGACATCTCCAGGTAGGGCTTGGCTTGGGGAGACCCATGTCTGAAGCCTCGGAGAGCAGCTGCCAGCCAGTGCAGTCAGTACTGAGCTAGATGGGCGACAGTTCTGACATTTGCAGAAATGAGCAATCAGGTTTTTTTATCTATCCAAAGCATTAAAACAGCACTAAAGGTAGCTTACGATGTCAGTTATATAGGACAAACCACTGCCTGAAACTGTCCATAAAGGCACATTCTGAAATGGCGGGATTTAAAAGAGCCGAAAAGCATTTGCTAAAATTCCAGGGTGTATAAAAACAATCGGTTTAAAAATAAAAAAATGAGGGCAACGTGCAAAACTGCAAGGGGGTGGTGGGAATAGGAAGGGGAATTACGGAAGAGTAACAAAGCAGTTTTATATTGCAGACGTTTTAAAAAGTCGGAGAGTGAGTGGGTCATGGAGCCAGGATGGAGAAATATGGCAGTGACCCTCTTCATAGATTAGCTTCTAATTTTAATTCAGGAAACAGCAACAGCAATGACTCTGTGCTTTGGTATCAGAAGTTTGGGAAATGCCGAGAGAGAGAGAGAGAGAAATGCAGACTCCCCGGCCGGACGAAAACAAAAGTTTCGCTGGAAGCGGGAGACAGCTCTGTAGAAGTTTGCTGGCCCTGAGCTTCCTCCGATTGAGTTAAGTTCTTAAGGATTTCCCCTCAGAAGCCACTCCTGTAGCAAATTAATCTCCTTATTACCACATCCTGTCAAGTGGGCAGCCATTTGTCTCTGACGGGGGTGACAGAGGCGGGTTCCGATTTGTCTCGCCCGGTGGCAGGAGCAACACTTCGCAGGGAGGAGTGAAACGCGAACCAAAACCAGCCATCCGTGTTCCTCCTGCGCGACGGGGCCTGTCAACAGAGGTGACGGATTCGCCGTAAATCCCAAATCTTCAAGTGCCGTGTGCCATTGTTGTGGTTGAGGCTGGCCTACGTCCCAAACTGCACACTTCGAAGCCTGTATTGCACCTGTATTCGTGTGCAAACAAACAAGAAAAGATAGCTGACCAGTCAAAGGGCTTCGCCTACACGTTTTGGGATAGAAAATAGGTTGACGTCCTATCCGCCACATGAGAACTAAGGGACTGAGGTAAAGACAGAGATGAATTAATAGCCTGGCTAAGGACACCTTGAATTATGGTGCTGGAGGAGACTCTTGAGAGTCCCATGGACTGCAAAAAGATCAAACTTATCCATCCTTAAAGAAATCAGCCCTGAGTGCTCACTGGAAGGACAGATCCTGAAGTTGAGGCTCCAGTACTTTGGCCACCTCATGAGAAGAGAAGACTCCCTGGAAAAGACCCTGATGTTGGGAAAGATGGAGGGCACAAGGAGAAGGGGACGACAGAGGATGAGATGGTTGGACAGTGTTCTCGAAGCGACTAGCATGAGTTTGGCCAAACTGCGAGAGGCAGTGGAGGATAGGGGTGCCTGGCGTGCTCTGGTCCATGGGGACACAACTGAACGACTGAACAACAACAAGAAAAGGACACCTTCTGAGGTGGCGGCCGAGGCGAGATTTGAACTGCAGACTTCCCAGTGCACTGTGACGTCACCGACTCTGAAATAATATTGTATGAGAAAGAAAATGTGTGGATAGACAGAAAGAGACCTAAGATATGTCCATTTCCAACCCGTTGAACTCCCTTACCTCTCAGCCGTCTCAAAGCAGAGTTTGAATCATGTACCCATGATTCAAACTCAATTTTGAGATGGCTGAGAGGTTAAGAGGTTCAAAATGTTCCTTAGCCTGGCACCTTTCTATGTCTGCACGGATACCACACTTTATGAGTGCTCAAATCATTTCATGTATATTATCTGACTGATACATCAGCCCCTGCAAACTAGGCCGATGAGGCATAGGTTGTGACATAATCATAGAATCGTAGAATTGTAGACTTGGAAGGGACCCTGAGGATCATCTAGTCCAACCCCCTGCCATGCAGAAATATGCAGCTGTCCCAGATGGGGTTCGAACCTGTGGTCTTGGCATTATCAGCACCATGTTCTAACCGACTGAGCTAAGCTATCAAATGTAATGCCACAATTGACAGGTGGGTTGTCCTGGCCCACAAGGGTGGAGACAGGTAAGGACCTGGGCCCATTGGACCCAAAAGGTCCCCCCCCCTCACTCATCTCAGCTAACTATATTTTATTTTTATTCTTGTATTTAATATTGTTGTCATAAATGAAAACAATATACCTTCAGTATACCTGAAGGAGCGTCTCCACCCGCATCGTTCTGCCTGGACACTGAGGTCCAGTGCCGAGGGCCTTCTGGCGGTTCCCTCGCTGCGAGAAGCCAAGTTACAGGGAACCAGGCAGAGGGCCTTCTCGGTAGTGGCACCCGCCCTGTGGAACACCCTCCCACCAGATGTCAAAGAGAAAAACAACTACCAGACTTTTAGAAGACATCTGAAGCAGCCCTGTTTAGGGAAGCTTTTAATGTTTAATAGATTATTGTATTTTAACATTCTGTTGGAAGCCGCCCAGAGTGGCTGGGGAAACCCAGCCAGATGGGCGGGGTATAAATTATTATTATTATTATTATTATTATTATTATTATTATTATTATTATTAAACGGCTGTGGAAGTGTGAACAGCAGGCATTGACGTCCTTATGATTTAGCAACGTTTGAGATGCGTTTGCCTATAGAAAGACATGCTACTGTCATTCAGAAGTTGGTCCATGGAAGGGTAGAGAACTCCCAGAATAAACAAGTTGAGAAATACAATGTCAAAAAATGCAGGATAGGTGCCAAAAGAAAGATGAAGAGCGTTGCGGGGATTTTCACAAAACAAACCGACAGTGTTTGGTTTGGGTTGTCCTAAGAAGATTGAAAACATCACCACCCCTTGTGCTCACTCAGGACCTCTGGTTGCATATCATTCCTCAACAGATTCTTCTCCTTTTTTATTTTTAGCTCAAACATCAAGAACTAAACACTGCAGCCCACGACCCTGTGGAACGTAAGGCTCAGCAAAGCCTTTGAAAGTTGGATCTGTGCAATGTGGTCTCAGCGCTGGGACACGTGACCGAAAGAGTTGGAGCTGAAACGTCTGGTGTAGCTTCAGAGCAGGGATTGGGGGGGGGGGCGTGTCTCACATTTGAATGCTCCCTCCTTAAATGAAAACACCTCCTGCATGTACAAACCTAGAGAGAAAGGCAGGCTTAAACATATATCTGGTGGGGGGGGGACACACACTGCATGGCGCTCGCAATCCATGATGTCACCGACATTGTCCAATACCTTCCCGTGGCATTATTTGCGACTACAATTGACACATTGCCGTGAATTGCAATCAAATTGCAACACCTTGACCTCAAGGAGCTACCACTTTACTGAAGCTTAGCAGATCTCCTCAGATCCTGAATGGAATCAAATTACAAGAAAGGAGAGTCCAACTAACCATTGGGAAGAACTTTCCAATTGTCAGAGCTTTTTGACAGTGGAACACATTCCCTCAGGAGGTGGTGGACTCTCCTTCCTTGGGAGATTTTTTTTTTTAGCAGATGTTGGGTGGCCATCTGTCAGGGATTCTTTACTTGTGATTCCTTTATTTGCAGGCGGTTGGACTGGATGACCCTGAAGGTTCCTTCCAACTCTACAGTTATGTGATTATATGATCCAGTTTTCCCAGTGACCAGTCAGATGCCTGTAGGACACTTCCAGTTAGTGCAATTGCTTATGAAATTCCCAGCAACCTAAGGTGGGGGGGGGACAGAGACTGATCTGATCTGTACATACAATTGGCCATTGTTCCGGCCCAACATGATGCTGCTTTTGTTTGCAGGATTAAGGTACTTCTACACTATCCTTACGGGATGCGGGTGGCGCTGTGGGTTAAACGACAGAGCCTAGGGCTTGCAGATCAGAAGGTCGGCGGTTCAAATCCCCGCGATGGGGTGAGCTCCCGTTGCTCGCTCCCAGCTCCTGCCCACTAGCAGTTTGAAAGCACATCAAAGTGCAAGTAGATAAATAGGTACCGCTCCGGCGGGAAGGTAAACGGCGTTTCCGTGCGCTGCTCTGGTTCGCCAGAAGCGGCTTAGTCATGCTGGCCACATGACCCAGAAGCTGTACACCAGCTCCCTCGGCCAGTAAAGCGAGATGAGCGCCGCAACCCCAGAGTCGGACACGACTGGACCTAATGGTCAGGGGTCCCTTTACCTTTACCTTTTACACTATCCTTATTTTGGGGTGGGATTGAATCACATACCAAGAAATTCAGGTTGTGCAATTATAGCTAGTTTGGAAATCTCACACACCAAACCCTCTTCCCCCAAAATCGGACCTCTTTTAATTTTTTTTGGCAATAAGGAATGTGATCGGCCAATGTGCTGGAATGAGATGAGAAGAGCCGGCACTGTCCAACTTCCATCAAAACAAATCGGAATGAATGTTCTGCTAGAAGGGAAGTAATAGTAAATAGCCAACATCGTGGGCACCACAGTTCAAGAAAACTCCTCCAGAGGAGGGCAACCAAAATGCAGCAAATGAGGAACGGCGGGATGAGTGCTCGACAAATATATAAAAACAAGTCTTCTGGATTCAAACTACAAGAGAGATTCCACCTAAACATTAGGAAGAACCCGAATCTTGAGAAGAAGGAGTGTGGTGGAGTCTCCTTCATCAGAAGGCCAATGGTGTTTCCTGCTTGGCAGGGGGTTGGAATGTCCTCTAGAAGTTTTCTTTTAATAAATAAATAAATAAATAAATAAATAAATACTCCAGGATTCTCTGTGCAAATCTCCCTTCTCCCTACTGCCATCTCCTCCTCCTCCCCCCAAATCCTTCCTTGACAGTAACCATGCCTCCCTGCGGTGTCAATCAAAGCAGACTTGGGCTGTGTCAGCCACAGTTCCCTGTAATCTCCCGGGAGCTACAGCGGTGCCAGAAGTGACAGAACTCCTTATCCACATCTCTGGGATATAAACAATATTGCAGCGTAATGACAGGAGCCGCATTAGTGAGCAATACCCTCTAACCACTTTGGCTGGGACAAAGCGGAGGGAAAACCTCCTTTATTAATACCTGAGGGGTGGCAATCCCTGATGCTTCTCCTTGCTTATCTGCTGTAAGTAAGACCCTCGGCGAGAGAGAAGTCTTGCCAGGGTGGACTGTTTTCTTGGGGTGGTTAGCTGGGAAATGATTTCCATAAGCAGTGCTTCTTTTTTCTGGGGGGGACGCAGGGGTATGCATACCCCTAAACATTATGTGAATCTTTGTATTTATTTTTCCCAAATTTCAACTATAAAATGGTGGTTTTCTTGAGTCAAAATGAGAGTACCCCTAAACATTTTTTTTGGGGGGGGTGGAAGCACTCTCCATAAGTTTCACATTTCTAAGGTAAGACGGGAGATAAAAGTGAAACCAGGATGCCAGACTAGAATTATCAAAGAATCGTGGAATTGTTGAGTTGGAAGGGACAATGAGAGTCATCTAGTCTGCCCCCCTGCAATGCATACAGGTGAAACTCAAAAAAATTAGAATATCGTGGAAAGGTTCATTTCTTTCAGTAATTCAACTTAAAAGGTGAAACTAATATATGAGATAGACTCATGACATGCAAAGCGAGATATGTCAAGCCTTTATTTGTTATAATTGTGATGATTATGGCGTACAGCTGATGAGAACCCCAAATTAACAATTCTCAACTTTGGGGTTTTCATCAGCTGTGCCATAATCATCACAATTATAACAAGCAAAGGCTTGACATATCTCGCTTTGCATGTCATGAGTCTATCTCATATATTAAACTCCAGTAGCTAATGAAAACAATTGCTTACATAAATGGACTTTTCCACGATATCCTAATTTTTCAAGTTTCACCTGTACATCTCAACTAAAATATCCATGGCAGGTGTCCATCCGACTTCTGCTTTAAAATCTCCAATGAAGAAGAGTCCACCACCTACCAAAGGAATCCGACAGCTCTTACCATCGGAAAGTTCTTCCCGTCTAGACAGGCCTTTGGTCTGATCCAGTAAGCTCTTTTCCAGGGATGGGTTAAGACAGGGGTCAGCAAACTTTTTCAGCAGGGGGCCGGTCCACTGTCCCTCAGACCTTGTGGGGGGCCGGACTATATTTTGAAAAAAAATAAATGAACGAATTCCTATGCCCCACAAATAACCCAGAGATGCATTTTAAATAAAAAGCACACATTCTACTCATGTAAAAACACCAGGCAGGCCCCACAAATAACCCAGAGATGCATTTTAAATAAAAGCACACATTCTACTCATGTAAAAACACCAGGCAGGCCCCACAAATAACCCAGAGATGCATTTTAAATAAAAGGACACATTCTACTCATGTAAAAACACCAGGCAGGCCCCACAAATAACCCAGAGATGCATTTTAAATAAAAGCACACATTCTACTCATGTAAAAACACCAGGCAGGCCCCACAAATAACCCAGAGATGCATTTTAAATAAAAGGACACATTCTACTCATGTAAAAACACCAGGCAGGCCCCACAAATAACCCAGAGATGCATTTTAAATAAAAGGACACATTCTACTCATGTAGAAAGGTGCCATTTTCAAGGGGTGACATTTGGCACCTCCACCTAGAGCCTCAAGTACAAGCCAGAGCAAATCCAGTGGCTATGGGCTTAAAACTCATCACAGCATTACAAAAGCATTAGCTGTGCTTGCTTTACTTAGTCCACCTGGACCTGTGGTACCATCCGCCCACACCCTTTCAAGTCACAGCGAGCATTTTGCATTTCCCCCCACAATGCTTTGCGGCTCCTCATTTCCATGTATGCAAATGAGGTGCCGCAAAGCATTGTGGGAATGCAAACCGCTCACTGTGACTTGAAGGGGTGTGGGCAGATGTGGGGGGGGTGACAAAAAAAATCCACACCTGATACCACTTGGGCTTGCTACACCTCTGTTTAGAACTACACAATCGATTTGAAGTGCTCTCCTTTAACATGGAAGACAAAGAACAGACTTCATTTGAAGATCTCTCCCTCATCACAATTAATCAGGAATATGAAGATGAGCAGCAAAGTCAGTCTTCCTGGAATATGCAGGTGATCTTGGAAGGGACAGCACATGGAAGAGTCCCAACCAAGCCTATGAGGAGGCGTGTAGTGGTGATAGGGGATTCCCTACTGAGGGGTACAGAAGCAGTGATCTGTGGGCCTGACAAGACGTCTCGAGAGGTGTGCTGTCTCCCCGGGGCCAAGATCCAAGATGTAACAGAATGGCTGCAAGGAATCATAAAACCCACTGACAAATACCCCTTCCTTTTGGTCCATGTGGGAACCAATGACACTGCAAGCCATAGCCTCCAGAAGATCAAAAGTGATTATGAGGCTCTGGGCAGGAAGTTGAAGCAATTAAATGCACAAATTGTCATCTCATCTGTCCTCCCAGTTGAACGACATGGCCCAGGGAGAGAGGGGAAAATAGGGGAAGTGAACAACTGGCTTCGCAAATGGTGCAAAGCAGGAACGGTTTGGATTCTTAGATCACAGTCTGCAGTTTCTTGAAGATGGACTTCTGGCAAGTGATGGGCTGCACCTCACAAAGGTTGGGAGGAATGTTTTTGCCAACAATCTCAAAAACCTCATCAGGAGGGCTTTAAACTGACTTATGTGGGGGAGGGAGACAGTGGTCCTGAAGGTAGGAGTCTATCAAGTGCTGAAGATGATCATCCAAATGTCAAGGACCAAATGGAGCAAACAGCACGCAGACCTAGTGGTGGGAGGAAAATATCCTTAAATAAGAGCCATGGGGGAATGATCAATGGTCTTCAATGTCTGTATACTAATGCACAGAGCATGGGAAATAAACAAGATGAACTTGAGCTCTTGGTACAGAAAACTAAATATGACATAATAGGCATCACTGAAACCTGGTGGGATGAGTCTCATGATTGGAATGTAGTAATAGAGGGATACAATCTATTTCAGAGAAATAGACCAAACAGGAAAGGAGGAGGAGTGGCGTTATATGTCAGGGATGTGTATACCTGTGAAGAGATCCAGGATTTAAAACTTCAAAGCCAAACTGAGAGTATCTGGGTCAAAATTAAGGGAGAGAAAAATAACAGTGATCTCATTGTGGGAGTTTACTATAGATCCCCAAGCCAAACTGAGGACACAGATGATGCCTTCCTGGAACAGATGTAAAGGGGGATTTCAACTATCCTGATATTTGTTGGATGTCAAACTCTGCCAAGAGCATAAGGTCGAACAGATTCCTCACTGGCCTTCCAGACAATTTCATTTTCCAGAAAGTGGGAGAAGCAACAAGAGGATCAACCATTTTAGATCTGGTCCTAACCAATAGTGATGACCTCCAGGGCCAGATAAATTGATGCTTTTGAATTATGGTGCTGGAGGAGACTCTTGAGAGTCCCATGGACTGCAAGAAGATCAAACCTATCCATTCTGAAGGAAATCAGCCCTGAGTGCTCACTGGAAGGACAGATCCTGAAGCTGAGGCTCCAATACTTTGGCCACCTCATGAGAAGAGAAGACTCCCTGGAAAAGACCCTGATGTTGGGAAAGATTGAGGGCACAAGGAGAAGGGGACGACAGAGGATGAGATGGTTGGACAGTGTTCTCGAAGCTACCAACATGAGTCTGACCAAACTGCGGGAGGCAGTGGAAGACAGGAGTGCCTGGCGTGCTCTGGTCCATGGGGTCACGAAGAGTCGGACATGACTGAACGACTAAACAAGAAGAAGAAGAAGAAGCAGGACATTCTGAGATGAAATCCAAAACTGGGACTACTTCTGTAATTTTGGGGCAGGCCCTGAAAAATGGGGAGCTTTGAAAGGTCTGCATTGGCTTGGTGAAGCAGGTTCCTCTTAGATTCTCACCTGGAGATGCTGAGCATCGAACCCAGCACCCTCAGCATGTGAAGCAGAGGCTTTAACACTGAGCTACAGCCCTTTAGATGTATGGTGTGCAGTGCCGGATTTACGTATAAGCTAAACAAGCTATAGCTTAGGGCCCCAAAATATACTTCTTAATTGTATTTCAGTTCAACAATTACTTTGATAAAATACATATTTTGTTATGTGCAAATGGCTTTAGATACCTATTAGGTCCATAAATTACCATATAGCATATATTCAACACAAAAAACAGCGACAATTTGTTGTTGACAAAGGACAGCTGGACATATAAAGGGCCCCATTACCTTCAGTAGCTTAGAGCCTCATCAAACCTAAATCCGGCCCTGTTGGTTTGCATGCAACTAACATCAGAATTTGGTTCTGTTTCATGGAGGGGCCGTGCTTTGCATCCAAGCTGTGATGCCAGAATTTCATTAAAACTTGACAACTTTACCAGTACAACCCAATGTGAGTTTAGTGACCTCTATCCTGACTGACAGTGGCAAACCTAACTTCTTGCACAAAGTAAAATATTGTGGGTTTTTTTAAGAGAGAGAGAGAGAGAGAGAGAGAGAGAGAAAAGAAAAAGAAAACCCAGCAGTCTCCTCTCTGCTCCCATTCCATATGACATGAAATGGACTCAATCATAATAGAGTACTTATCAGAGGCTCGCTCTTTCAGAAGCCTCTGGCTGAGCTTTGAATGCTGGACAGCGGCCAAGGCCCAGCCAAGGATAACAAAACAACTCTCATTCAAGTATTCCGAGCCAATTAAAAAAGACAAATTAGCAGGCCCCTTATCTCTACCTCTTTCTCCCCTTCCCAGTTCTTGGGGAGGAATGTTTCTCGTCGGCAACCGCAGGGCCCCTCTGAACTTCTCCAAGGTCTGTGATGGATGAGGCCCCGTTCGCTCGCGCATCAAACGCCCAGCGGTTGCGATGAGCCAAAATAATGGGTGAAGGCCAAGATTGCGGGGAAGGTAGATGTTGTACTTGCTTGCAAACGGCAAGGGGAGGAGAGAGAGAGAGAGAGAGAGAGAGAGAGAGAGAGAGAGAGAGCCCTACAGCTGGGTCAGGCCAATGGCTCATCGAGTCCAGCATCCTGTCCTCACAGCGGCCAACCAGATGGCTGTGCGAAACCCGCAAGCAGGATTCGAATACAAGAGCATCTCTCCCCTCCTGTGGTTTCCAGCAACTGGTCTTCAGAAGCATTGCTGCCTCTGACTGAGGAGGGCAGAGCACAGCCATCCTGGCTAGCAGCCATCATTGACCTCTCCTCCTCCTCCTCCTCCTCCTCTTCCTCCTCCTCCTCCATGAATTTGGTTCATCCTTTCTTTAAAACCATCTAGGTTGCTAGCCACCCCTGCTTCCTGCAGGAGGGAGGTCTGCAGCTTAGCTACATGCTGAGTGAAGAAGTACTCTCCTAAATCTTCCCACACCCAGCTTTGTTGGGTGTCCAGAGTTCTGGTGGTGGTGGTGGTGGTGTGTGTGTGTGTGTGTGTGTGTGAGAGAGAGAGAGAGAGAGAGAGAGAGAGAGAGAGAGAGAGAGAGAGATGTACATAAAAATAACATTCCCACCACCCTTCTGAGTAATACCCCTCCCCACTCCTCACTATATTTAAGGGTCTGGTGACTTCTGTTTCAGTGTATCTGAAGAAGTGTGCATGCACACGAAAGCTCATACCAAGAACAAACTCAGTTGGTCTCTAAGGTGCTACTGGAAAGAATTTTTTTATTTTGTTTTGTTTTTTTAAAAAAAGATTCTCTTGCTCTCCTCTCTAGACTTAGAAGTCCCAAATACAGTAGCCTTTCTTTGCAAGAGAGTCGCTCCACTCAGAAGCTTTGTTCCTAGTACCGTACTACTTCTGCTGCTATTGTGGAGCTTCTGTCTCTCTGCCTGTTGACTCTTCATCGGACGCAGGGTAAGAACGGAGCAGGAACGGTCAAGGTCAGATCGTTATCCAAGCCTGAAAGCCGGGAGACAGTCCAAGCCTGAAAGCACAACAGCATTCACCCTTCCTGCAGTTTCCAGCAGCAGTTATTCAGAAACACTACTGACTCCAATGGTGAAGGGCAGAAGATAACCATTGTGGCTAATGGCCATCCATAGCCCTCTCCTCCTCCATGAATTTGTCTAACCCTCTTTTAAAACCAACTAGATCGGTGGCCTTCAAGGTCTCCTGTGGAAGGGAGTTTCATAATTTAACATTGCACAGGGCAAAGAGATGCTTTTTGCTCTCTTTTTTGGCCTGTCCTTCAGCTTCAGCTAAGAAGAAGAAGAAGAAGAAGAAGAAGAAGAAGAAGAAGAGTTGGATTTGATATCCCGCTTTATCACTACCCGAAGGAGTCTCAAAGCGGCTAACATTCTCCTTTCCCTTCCTCCCCCACAACAAACACTCTGTGAGGTGAGTGGGGCTGAGAGACTTCAGAGAAGTGTGACTAGCCCAAGGTCACCCAGCAGCTGCATGTGGAGGAGCGGGGACGCGAACCCGGTTCACCAGATTACTAGTCCACCGCTCTTAACCACTGCACCATGCTGGGTTGGCTGATAGGGACAAGAGAAGGGTCAAGGAGGCAGGTAGATGCCCACACTTCTTCAAGTTTGTCCACATCCTCAGGATGCAACAATAAAAAGCAATCCAGTACAGATGGAACAGACAATACCTCTGTTTGACTTGCTCTAACTGTGGTGTCCAGGTCTTTCCCAAAGTGAAGAATTTTCTCCCCAAAGTGCCTTGCAAAAATTTTACAGCAGGCCTCTGCAGGTGTAACAGCAACATACCCTACAACATTTCTCCAATGAAAATAGGGATGTCGTAATCTATTAATAATAATATTATACCCCACCCATCTGATGGGGTTGCCCCAGCCACTCTGGGCAGCTTCCAACATTAATAAAAACATAATAAAACATTAAACATTATTTTAAAAAAACTTCCCTATACAGGGCTGCCTTCAGATGTCTTCCAAAGGTTGTATGGTTGCTTATCTTGTTGGCTCAGATAACTCCATACCTGCCAACATTTCTCCGATGAAAATAGAGACACCCTATGGAAAAGAGGGGCATTCCGGGATCAGAAACCGGGACAGAAATCCAGGACTGTCCCTGGAAAATAAGGGCATTTGGAGGGTCTGCAGCAATGCTCTCATGGCCAGATGACAAAAGCCCATTCGTGATTTGGAGCAGCTCTGCCGGACGTCTACTTGCAAACACAACGGTGTCAGAGAAGAACAGTAGACTTTGTTCACTGCAGTCTCACCCATCTTCAGTCAGGTTTGGACCAAGGCATTGCAGCTGCTGGCTGTCCTGTTTCATCACATCTCACCCATCTCCGCGAGAGCACTCAGTCAGGCACATCTCACCATTTGGACCAAGTGCCGGCCCTGTCTGCTGGAAAATCTCCCAGAATGTTTTTATGTCTCCAAGGGTGGACAAACTCAATGGCTCTCCCAAACTTAGAGAGTAGGATAGCTGCATTCAGCCCAAACCTCACAAGGGTGTGATCCATTCATGAATCAATGGACTCAACAGAAGTCTAGTGTCCAGATCAAGGGAAGTCATAGTACCACTCTATTCTGCCTTGGTCAGACCACACTTGGAATACTGTGTCCAATTCTGGGCACCACAATTTAAGAAGGATGTTGACAAGCTGGAACGTGTGCAGAGGAGGGCAACCAAGATGATCAAGGGTCTGGAAACTAAGCCTTATGAGGAGCGCTTGAAGGAGCTGGGTATGTTTAGCCTGGAAAAGAGGAGACTGAGAGGAGATATGATAGCCACCTTCAAATATCTTCAAGGGCTGTCATATGGGAAAGGGAGCAAGCTTGTTTTCTCCTGCTCTGGAGGTTAGGGCTTGAACCAATGGCTTCAAGTTACAAGAAAAGAGATGCCAACTAAAGATCAGGAATAACTTTCTGAGCGTAAGAGCTGTTCAGCAGTGGAATACAGGTGAAACTTGAAAAATTAGAATATCGTAGAAAGGTTCATTTCTTTCAGTAATTCAACTTAAAAGGTGAAACTAATAGACTCATGACATGCAAAGCGAGATATGTCAAGCCTTTATTTGTTATAATTGTGATGATTATGGCGTACAGCTGATGAGAACCCCAAATTAACAATTTCAACTTTGGGGTTTTCATCAGCTGTACGCACCATAATCATCACAATTATAACAAACAAAGGCTTGACATATCTCGCTTTGCATGTCATGAGTCTATCTCATATATAGAATCATAGAATCATAGAGTTGGAAGAGACCACAAGGGCCATCCAGTCCAACCCCCTGCCAAGCAGGAAACACCATCAAAGCATTCCTGACAGATGGCTGTCAAGCCTCCGCTTAAAGACCTCCAAAGAAGGAGACTCCACCACACTCCTTGGCAGCAAATTCCACTGTCGAACAGCTCTTACTGTCAGGAAGTTCTTCCTAATGTTTAGGTGGAATCTTCTTTCTTGTAGTTTGAATCCATTGCCCCGTGTCCGCTTCTCTGGAGCAGCAGAAAACAACCTTTCTCCCTCCTCTATATGACATCCTTTGATATATTTGAACATGGCTATCATATCACCCCTTAACCTTCTCTTCTCCAGGCTAAACATACCCAGCTCCCTAAGCCGTTCCTCATAAGGCATCGTTTCCAGGCCTTTGACCATTTTGGTTGCCCTCCTCTGGACACGTTCCAGCTTGTCAGTATCCTTCTTGAACTGTGGTGCCCAGAACTGGACACAGTATTCCAGGTGAGGTCTGACCAGAGCGGAATACAGTGGTACTATTACTTCACCATATTCTAATTTTTCGAGTTTCACCTGTAGACTCCCATGAGAAGTAGTGGACTCTCCTTTCTTGCGGGTTTTTAAGCAGAGGTTGGATGGCCATCTGTCATGGATGCTTTAGCCGAGATTCCTGCATTGCAGGGGGTTGGACTAGATGACCCTTGGGTCCCTTCCAACTCTAAGATTCTATGATTCCATGACTCACAGTGACCCCACCAACCAAGAGAGCGTTACCAATTCACTCTGCTTCATATTGTTGAGCGCCACGCCCAATCTCCAAGGGGTACAAACTTCCAGGGGTTCCAGGCGTGCTTCCTTTGGAATGAGATGCAGCAGAAACTTCAAATATCTGAAGGACCATTGCATGGGACATGGAGCAAGCTTGTTTTTGGCTGCTCCACACCGTACGGCCTGAACCCATGGATTCAAATGACCAGAAAAGAGATTCAGGCAGCTAAACATTGGAAATAACTAATTCTTTGACAGGTGGTGAACTCTCTTTAGTTGGAGGTTTTAAAGCACAGGTTGGGTGGCCCTCTGTCGTGGATGCTTTGCTGGAGATTCCTGTATTGCAGGGGGTTGGACTGGATGACCCTCGGGGTCTGTCCCAACTCTGCATTTTTGTTATTCTTTGGTTGTCCCTTTGCACTTCCACCGTGTCTGGAAAACGCGAGGGGTTTTGTTGAAGATGAAAGAGGCAAAAGTGAAGGTTTCGTGTCTTCCTGGCAGAGCTTCCCTGCCAGCTGCCTTGACCCTGATGGCTTATCTGCCGGAACATGTTGATTTCACATCTTTCATTTTTTTTCCACCCCCACCACTCAGTTCATACAGCCCTTCTCAGCCCACACTTTCCCCCAAGGCCTCTTTCACAGATTTGACTTTTGGGGGAGGCTTTCACGGGGGATGGAATTCAGAATAAACTTCCCTCTCAGTCACTCTTGCTATTCCAAGGATGTGAAACCATCTTCTACCCTGCAGTCTGGAAATGGAGGGCTCCTGGCTTCCCTAAGCAGCCAGCCCTTGAGATGCAACCAGCCGAGGGAGTGAATGTAAGGAATAATAATAATAATAATAATAATAATAATAATAATAATAATTTGTTATTTATACCCCGCCCATCTGGCTGGGTTTCCCCAGCCACTCTGGGCGGCTTCCAACAAAATATTAAAATACAATAATTCATCAAATATTAAAAGCTTCCCTAAACAGGGCTGCCTTCAGATGTCTTCTAAAAGTCAGGATAGTTGTTTATTTCCTTGACATCTGATGGGAGGGCGTTCCACAGGGGTGGGCGCCACCACCGAGAAGGCCCTCTGCCTGGTTCCCTGTAACCTCACTTCTCGCAGTGAGGGAACCGCCAGAAGGCCCTCGGCGCTGGACCTCAGTGTCCGGGCTGAACGATGGGGGTGGAGATGCTCCTTCAGGTATACTGGACCGAGGCCGTTTAGGGCTTTAAAGGTCAGCACCAACACTTTGAATTGTGCTCGGAAACGTACTGGGAGCCAATGTAGGTCTTTCAAGACCGGTGTTATATGGTCTCGGCAGCCACTCCCAGTCACCAGTCTAGCTGCCGCATTCTGGATTAGTTGTAGTTTCCTGATCACCTTCAAAGGTAGCCCTACATAGAGCACATTGCAGTAGTCCATGCAAGAGATAACTAGAGCATGCAGCACTCTGGTAAGAGATAACTAGAGCCTGTAGCACTCTGAGATAGGGTCTCAGCCTGCGTACCAGATGGAGCTGGTAGAGAGCTGCCCTGGACACAGAATTGACCTGCGCCTCCATGGACAGCTGTGAGTCCAAAATGACTCCCAGGCTGCGCACCTGGTCCTTCAGGGGCACAGTTACCCCATTCAGGACCAGGGAATCCTCCACACCTGCCCTCCTCCTGTCCCCCAAAACAGTACTTCTGTCTTGTCAGGATTCAACCTCAATCTGTTAGCCACCATCCATCCTCCAACCGCCTCCAGACACTCACACAGGACATTCACCAGCCTTCACTGGTTCTGATTTAAAAGAGAGGTAGAGCTGGGTATCATCTGCACCATTTGAAAGACAAGAAAGATGTTATTGACAATCAGGATCCCAGGTAAACAGAAAGTGGTCATGGTCCCTGCTTTGCAGAGGCCAGCCATATATGTCTTAGGACAGTGATTCAAAGGCATACCAGTAATTTAGTTCGTGCAACTGAAGTGTTCTCAACTGTTCTTCTAGAGCAGGGTTTCCTTGGGTCTCCGGCTGTTTTTGGACTACAATTCCCATCATCCCTGACGACTGGTCCTGCTAGCTTAGTATAGGGAGCATGGGAGTTGTAGTCCAAAAACAGCTGGAGACCCAAGTTTGGGAAACGCTGTTCTAGAGCAAATCCACCTTAAAAAGAAAAAAGAAAAAAACCAGAACCATTTGCAGTTAGGAAAGTGACAGAAAAAGGAATTAAAAGTGTGGGATGGATGACTGATGTGGGAAGTGGAAGTGGAAGATGTGTGGAACTCTTGAGGGGCAATGTAATATACATTCCATATTTGTAAGAAATTGATATTTTAGAGTCACAGCACCTGCACTTTGGAACTCCCTGCCCATTGACATCAGGCAGATGCCATAGCTGTATTCATTTCTGGTTAGGCAAGGCTATCCAGGCATGTAGAATGTTGATGTGTGTTTTCATCTGGTTTTTAGCTTATTCCACATCAGTTTTCTGTACAGCCTCAAAAAACGAGTGGATTCCAGGCACAATGTCCACTTTCAGTACGTTAGACACCTGCCATGTTGTTTGGGCCTCTGTCGGACAGGACAGGCTGATTCCTGAGTTCTGACTTCCGTTCTATGGGTGGGGTGGAGCATTTGTGATATAAAAAGTTACAGGATTTCAGCAGGACATGCACTGATTGGAAAGGAAGCAGTCTGTTCGCCCTGCAGGGGCAAACAGTCTTGGAAGCGGGATCCCATGCAGTATAACCAATACCATCATGAGCAAAGATAATCAAAGGACATGTGGATAATCTTCCCCAAGGTCAAATGACTCAAACTGCATCCTGAAGAATTATGATCAATCCCAGCGAGCCCCAAATTCAGGGACAGCTGCTTACCTTCTTGTGTTATATTCACAATTTGCAAACAAGCCGAGTTTGCTTCAGAGAAACGCACGCTTGCAGAAAAAACGAGAGGTAAAAAAAAAAACGGAAAGGGAAATGTCCGATTTGTTAAATGCTTGTTGGGCTATTGTTTCCTTGATGGAAAAGGAAGGTGGATAGGGAGACTTTGACAGAAAGAGAGAGAATGAAGACTCCTTCCTGGACCAGCTCGGAAGAGGGCAGATAAGGATGGAAACGTCGAGAGAGGCAAAACCGGAGACAAACAGGAGCGCCAGCAGACTAGAGAGATGCTTTGTGGGGAAAAGGGGGGAAAGAAAATCTGGCATCGTAGAGCACCCATCACTAACAACAACCTGCAGTCCGAAATAGCAGTCAAGTCCACATTCTTCTCAAACTCAGATCACCTCCAGCCTGGTGTTTCCTTGCAGGAGTTTTCATTTGGTTGGATGGTTGGTTGGTTGGTTGGTTAGATAAAAAAAATTCTATACCGCCATGTTATAAAAAAAAAAAATCAAAGCAGTTTTGCAGCAATAAAACATAAAAACCATACAATAAAACCATTAAAAAGCTAAAAGCGTTAAAACCAGGCCATCAATTACCACATAGAGAAGGATGTATTCGGCACTGAAGGTGCAGCCAGAAGCAGGCTAGTCTCTCACAGCAAAATGAGAATAGTACCTGTACATTTTTGTCTCATATCTTGAGTTCTACAAATGCTAGAAACTTACCCCTTTTTTCACATAAGAGAAATGGAAGAAGAAGAAGAAGAAGAAGAGGAGGAGGAGGAGGAGGAGGAGGAGGAGGAGGAGGAGGAGGAGGAGTTTGGATTTGATATCCCACTTTATCACTACCCGAAGGAGTCTCAAAGCGGCTAACATTCTCCTTTCCCTTCCTCCCCCACAACAAACACTCTGTGAGGTGAGTGGGGCTGAGAGACTTCAGAGAAGTGTGACTAGCCCAAGGTCACCCAGCAGCTGCATGTGGAGGAGCGGAGACACGAACCCAGTTCACCAGATTACGAGTCCACCGCTCTTAACCACTCCACCACACTGGCCTCTGAACACCTGGGAGTTATGGTTCATCAGGGTTCAGGCAACTGCCCCTCCCTCAATGGACACTCATGAACTGAGCCAGATGACATCTGACTGAGATGCCTTCCAACTCAGTAACAAATCAGAAATATACAGTTTATTTATATGGCACATCATTTATTGTTTCTTAATAGAACTGTATATTCATTATGAATGTGAGCTGCCTTGGGAAGGCTATTGCCTTGAAAAGCGTCTTAGAAATACAGTGTAATCACAGCTTAATGTGTGTTTCACATGTGTGATGTCAGCGTTATGCAGTTGAACTAAATATCAGGGAAAACGTTCTGACAGTAGGAGCTGTTCGACAGTGGAGCAGAATCCTTCGGGAGGTGGTGGACTCTCCTTCCTTGGAGGTTTTTAAGCAGTGTTTGGATGGCCATCTGTCATGGATGCTTCAGCTGAGGTTCCTGCATTGCAGGGGGTTGGACTAGATGACCCTTGGGGTCCCTTACAGCTCAACAGTTCTACGATTCTATGAAGAACGCCTGGTTGAAATCACACAAATTAGGTACACGGAAAGTGGAGAGCTTAAAAGCTCTTTTTTGCACAGGGTTTTCCTGGTGCGGAAAGAACTTTAAACCTCTCCGCCTTGCTTACCGGGCTCTGGGGTGCTCTCGCAATATTTAGTGGGAGCTTTTTCTGCTTTCTCTGGGGAAACAAGGCCTGCTCAGTTCATGCTTCTAGCAAGGCAGTGATGATAGCATGGGGGACGCAATTCCAAGGGTGTGGTTCAAATATGCACATTTTTTGCCTAAATGCACCGTTCCCCGAATGTAACCCCCCGTGCAAGAAAGCGGTCGTACCGCACTGGAAATGAAAATGTATACTCCGTCGTCCTGTAAATATGGCTCATCTAGGATCCTGGAGGCATCCTTACCGTGGATCTGTGTGCCGAGTGAAATCAGCCCATCCATCAATGTCTCCCTTCTCCAGCGTGAGCATTGGAGGCCCTCATCACACAATCACATTTTGATCCTCCCATGCCTTGTCCCTTCAGGCATCCATCCCCGCCCCCCATCGCTCAGCTGACAGCAGGAGAGACAATGCCATTTTACCTCATCCCAGGCTATCAGGAGCCTGCCTTATCCTTCCCTTATCCAGCAATGTTTTTCTATTAGTCTAACACTCCATTGTGCTTCCCTCTTATCAGCTCCAGGGCTGATGTAATGCCCTGTCCTGGAAGTGGCTTCTCTAGTTCTGCTTTATTCAGCAGCGGGAGGGTGCAGGCTAGAGTCGGCAGCTTTTTCGAACCCACCCCCCACCCCCCACAAGGCCGGATCATCTGGGCCAGGCTCCCTGGCCTCCGAGGTCAAAGCCGAATTTAAGGCTATGGTTTGAAATTGCCAGTTTGCTTGGGAGCATCACAGCCAGTTTGTCGATCTTTGGCAACCCGCTTTCTCGCTCTTTTGCAAAGGAGGGGAAATGACTTCTGCGTTTCCGGGTTAAACACGCAGGAGCTTCCCGTGAATCCGCTTTATTAAGAGGCAAGCGAAGGATCATGAATCGAAGCGCAGCAACTTGGAAAGCCAACATTCCCCTGGCCTTTGTTGACAAGTGTGCCGTAGTTTGCTAGTGTGTGCAGGACGTCCATGCGCTGCAATGCTCCCTGTGGAACATAGGAAGCGTACCTTAAACCAGGTCAAATGGTTGGTCTTAGCTCAGCATTGCCTACTGTGATGGTCAGCATCAGTGCTTCAGGCAGGGAGCATTGGGTAGCCCAACCTGGAGATGCTAAGGATTGGACCTGTGGCCTTCTGCAAGCAAAGTAGGTCCTCTGCCACTGAGCTATGGTCCTTCTCCAGGTCACCATCTATGTCAACAACAGTGACTGGCAGCAGTGGTTTCAGATCATGTAGAGTCAGAGATCATACCACTCTGGTGTTGGTCCAATGTGAAGGCTTGAGAGGTGAATTGGGGTGTCATAAGGGAGTGGACGCAGGTGGCGTTGTGGGTTAAACCACAGAGCCTAGGGCTTGCTGATCAGAAGGTCGGGGGGTCAGAAGGTCGGCGGTTTGAATCCCCGCGGCGGGGTGAGCTCCCGTTGCTCGGTCCCAGCTCCTGCCCACCTAGCAGTTCGAAAAACCTCCGGCGGACCGCTCCGGTGGGAAGGTAAACGGCGTTTCCGTGCACTGCTCTGGTTCACCAGAAGTGGCTTTGTCATGCTGGCCACATGACCCGGAAGCTGTACACCGGCTCCCTCTGCCATTAATGTGAGATGAGCGCCGCAACCCCAGAGTCGGACATGACTGGACCTAATGGTCAGGGTCCCTTTTCCTTTAATGGAGTGGAATGGGGGTGTCAGAGGCCAAATGTCCACTTGGCCATGAAGCTCACTGGGCGACCCGGGACCCCTCACTGTTTCTTAGCCTAACCTATCTACATGGGAAGGTTTTTTTTAATCATTTTTTCAATACAAACATCAACCGCAAAAGACACATACAACAAAAACCATGATAACAATAACACAATTTGAGAATTCAGATTTGAATACACTGATATAAGATAGATAAGGAAAGATAATCTTTATTGTTATTGTCCCCTTGCAGGAACAACAAAATTACTTGGTTGCTCTATCCACTCAGATAAGGCACTCCACATAAATTTAAAATAACTACAAAACACTAATTAAAACAGTACAATACGATACAATATAACAAGTAAAATAAGATGACTTCAAAGTCCAGACTTTCCATTCAAGGCCGAAATTGCCCTAGAGAAGAAACTGTTCTTGAGACGGCTTGTTCTCGCCTTCATTGTTCTGTATCTCCGTCCCGATGGCAGGAGCTCGAAGAAATGGTGACCAGGATGTGTTGGATCTCTTGATGTGTCTAGTGCTTTTCTGTGGCACCTGGTGATATAGATTTGTTCTAAGCTGGAGAGTGAGCAGGCCAGTAATGCTCTCTGCTGTTTTGATAATTCTGCACAACCCTATCCTATCCTGAGAAGTGCAGCTTCCATACCACACACACACAAACCATAAGTGAGCACACTCTCAGTGGCACAGTGATAGAAGGCAAACAGCAGCTTTTGCGGAAGATGTTTTTCCTTTGAATTCTCAAAAAGCACAGTCTCTGCTGCACCTTCTTCACAAGCTCCCTTGCGTTGACACATCCAGGACAGATCCTCCTGTAACTCATTGCCCAGAAATCTGAACGTTGTTACCCTCTCCACACAGATTCCGTCCATCAAAAGTGGCTGGACATTGTTCTTCTGTCTCCTGAAGTCCACCACAAGCTCCTTTGTTTTCTTTGTATTTATGAGCAAGTTATTAACTCTGCACCACCTCAGCCGCTCCACCTCATCTCTATAGTCCGTTTCACCCTGCTTATCAGAGATGAGCCCGATCACGGTTGTGTCATCTGCAAATTTGACAACCCTATTACTAGGGTGAGCAGCGACACAATCATACGTGTAGAGAGTATAAAGGAGCGGACTAAACACACATCCCTGTGGTGGTCCTGTGTTAGTCCTAAGCATATCTATCTATATATATATATAAAATGCAAGTGTCTCTGCGTCCAATCCATGTGTCTCTGGGTTTGCGCTACTGCGCATGTGCCCCAGGGACACAGGGATTGGCGCAGAGAGACATCGGGCCACGAGCAGCGTCGGCAGTTCAAGCGGGGCGGTTGAAATGGAACGTCGACGCTGCAGAGGACGAGGGGAAGCCGAAGAGGGAGGTCACGATGCGAGTGGCAGCTGCTGGGTTTCTTGGAGGTTTCTTTGCCCGTACTTCTCCCTCCCCCCCTGCAGTCTCCTTTTACACACAGCAACAGGGGGTGGGGTGGGGGGCAAAGATGGTTCCCCTTCAGGCTGGGTGGTGTGGGTGGATGCTGGTGGGGTTTCCCCTCCCTCCTCTTTCTCTGCTTATTGGGGGAGCAGAGCGGAGGGAGGCGACTCGGGCTCCACGCGGCCAGCCGGCGGGCCAGCAGCGCTCCCTCTTTCTCCTCTCGGCGGGTGGAAAGTTAAACCCCTTCCCCGCCCTCGCGCCCAATTCCCTCCTCCCGCCTTCCCCGCAGACTCCGCTCTGGGCCGCAGCAGCCCGCAGCCATCCTTCTCCGGCGCCAACCCGGCCGAGAGGGGAATAGAGGAGGGGAGGGAGAGAAGAGGAGGGATGGAAGGCCCTCCTAGGCACCTGCCTCTCGCGGCACGAACACCCGCGGAGATCCCGAGGCGCCAGAATGTGCCTGACGCGCACGGCGGCCAAAAGAAGGCTCCCGGCTGTTGTTGTCCTCCTCCTCCTCCTCTCCCTCGGCCCCTCACCTGCCCCGCATGAGCCTGGCTCACAGTCCCGCTCTCGCGCACACCTCAGCGGCTGCTCCCTCCCCACCGGGTCTAAGTGAAGGCAGGCTGTCGCAGCAGCAGCCGCATCGCTCCTGCTCTCTCTCCTCCCCACAACCTGCGTCTCCGAAAGCCGCGGCAACTCCGGAGAGGGAGGCAAGCAGACACCCGCTGCTGCTGCTGCTCGGCCTCCTCAACCCCGCACGCAAACTACGTGACGGCGGCGACGCCACCCGGACCTGCTCGCCTCAGTCCAGTCTCGAGGCGCAGGCTCTCCCTCCCCGCCAGCCGGGATGTTGTTGCTCTTGCGGCGGCTGCCCATATGTTCTAGCGCCCGTTATTGTAACGGGCTGAAACCACTAGTTAGAGGTATAAGGGCCCAGCCAAACCCTCTGGGGGCGATCTGACAGAAAGTCCAATATCCACCCACAAAGTGATAGCGGGAGCCCCAGATCTCCCAATTCAGACATCATAAGTCGCGGTAGAATGGTATTAAATGCTGAGCTGAAATCTACAAAAAGCAGTCTGGCAAAGCGCCCCCGCCCCGCTGCTCCACATGTGCAAAAACAACATGGAGGGCAATCGCCACAGCATCCTCTGTCGATCTTTTATAGGCAAATTGGAATGTGTCTAGTCCCTCTGGTAGGCAGGCAATAACGTAATTTCGTACCAGCTTTTCAAAGCACTTCGTGGTTACAGTTGTAAGTGCTACTGGACGAAAGTCATTCAGATTTTCCGGATTAGATTTTTTTTGTATTGGAACAATAATAGAAGACATTAGGCAGGACGGAACAGTAGCCTGGGCTAGGGATCAATTTAAAATCCCTATGGCTACACCTTTCTAAACAATATTTTCCCACCTCTCTCTCCTCCCCCTACTTCCCATCACTATCGCTTAAATATTCGTTCCAGATTTCTTCATATTTATCCATTCTTATTTTGCGTCGACATGCAATTCATTCGTATGTAGCTAATCTGTCCATATTATCAATCCATGTGCTCAATGGAATCTTTTTGTGGCTCTTCCAATTCATCAAAACAAGTTTTTTTGCTTCTAATATAGCACGGTACATCCATTTTTTTGACCCCTTGAAATCTCCCACGTTTCCAGAATATAATTTAGAATTAAATTCAGTTCCCCTAAATAACAATTTCTTTTTATTACTCTTGCTATAAATATCCTCACCTCGCACCAAAATGATCTTATCATCGGGCAGTTAATCAACATATGTACTAAGTTCGCAGTTTTACTCCCAAATCTCCAGCAGGTTGTCTGCACTTGTTATTTTCTTCTGGTATAGTTTTGCTGGAGCCCAGTGGACTCTAAATATTATTTTCTGTTGAATAAGTCTTAGTCTTAGATCCATAGAGTCTATTTCTGTTGGATTTATACTTGACTCCCGTGTATCATTTGTTATCTGTACCCCTAACTCTTCACTCCATTTTTTGTTTTCGTTGCAGAGATTAAATCTTGTAGCAGCATGGGTGTTTCTGATGCCGCTCTAGCTATACCTACGTGGGAAGTTGTGAGGATAAAATTGGGAACTGGGGAGAACCAGGTATGGCACTTCGAGCTCCTTGGAGGAAAGGTGGGCTACAAATCTAACATCGAAGTAATAATTAAGAGGGTTGTGAGTTGTGAGGAAAGTACTCTGCATGTGCACAGAAGTGGTTACGTTTAATTACCGTACTGGCCCGAATATAAGCAGCACCTGCAAATAAGCTACACCTTTAAAAATCAAGGGCAGGGGGAGGAAAAATGACAATACAGTGGTACCTTGGGTTACAAACTTAATCCGTTCCCGAAGTCCGTTCTTAAACCAAGTATTCTTAAACCAAGGCGTGTTTTCCCACAGCAGCGGGGGACTCAGTTTACAACAAGAAGCGGAACATGTTCTGCTTCCAAGGCAAAGTTCACCAACCAAAACATCTGCTTTTGGGTTGGCAGCATTCTTAATCCAAGTTGTTCATAAACTAAGCTGTTCTTAAACTAAGGTACCACTGTAGCCGAATATAAGCCGCTCCCTTAAAATTCTGCAGGCACTGAAACCCGTAAATGGCAAATGTAGAAGAAAACCCTACAAGTACTAGAGAGGACCCACAAGTGGGTTAAAAACCGTAGCACCATAAATGCAAATAAAAAATCAATAAGGTAAAGGGACCCCTGACCATTAAGTCCAGTCGTATCCGACTCTGGGGTTGCAACGCTCATCTCGCGTTACTGGCCGAGGGAGCCAGCATACAGCTTCCGGGTCATGTGGCCAGCATGACTAAGCCGCTTCTGGTGAACCAGAGCAGCACACGGAAACGCCGTTTACCTTCCCACCAGAGCGGTACCTATTTATCTACTTGCACTTTGACGTGCTTTCAACTGCTAGGTGGGCAGGAGCTGGGACCGAGCAACGGGAGCTCATCCTGTCGCAGGGATTCGAACTGCCAACCTGATCAGCAAGCCCTAGGCTCTGTGGTACTGAGGGAAAGCGATGAATGACATTAGAATTAATTGCACAGCCAACCACAAAGGAACAAGCACACCCTACGCCAACCACGACCTCTCACCACCAAGGAAATACAAGCGAACAACAGAGAACCAACACAAACAATGCTGACACCAAATCCTACATATACTAAGGAAAAAAGAAACATCGCCTCCCCACCCCACCCTCCCCCACCCACCCACCTCCTCCCCCTTTCTGCCTAATGTCTCAACAACCAAAATTGATCTGTAAAAATGTTACATGGGAAAATGCAAGAGACATGAATGACAAGAAAATAATAAAAAAAAAAAAAAAAAAAAGAATTAATTGCACAACAGTCTCAAGCTCACAAATCGGCAATAAAACACTTTTTTTGTTCCGTTTTACCATATGTCTATTTCAGCAGCGATGTCGTAAAAGCCAGTTTTTGTAAGGTCGCACTTTACCTTTAACTTTTCACGGCCAGAATTTTTCTCGGGGGGGGGGGGAGCACAGCTTATATTCGGGCCAATACGGTATGTATATTTATTCACACCTGTTCTGTGAAAGGAACAAATTGGAAGGCAAGTCTTGCTCAATGAGTGCATGGATGGCCTACAGGATGGAGAGATTTCTCTCTCTCTCTCTCTCTCTCTCTCTTTCTGCTTATGCTACTGGTTATACAGTATTGTGACTCGTGTTTTGCTAGTGTCAATATTTGAGAGGCATCGCTCTTGCAGTGCAGGAGCATGGAGCGTGCCCGCCAGGCAGAGTCGGAAGCCTTTCCCTTACCCAGGCAGGCCGAGGCGCTATCGATTAGCGTGTGAAAGACTGCTGGGTTGCCGGGCGACGGTCTGCAAGGCCCAAAGGCCTCGTATTAATAATTGTTCTGCAGGGAACCCTGTTTGTCCTCTCGGGCCACCGCGAGAGGACTTTGCCCTCTCCTTATCGCGGAGGGAAAACCAAAAGACCCAGGAATGCAAATGGGCAGGTTCACGCTGCCCCGTCTTGTTAACCAAACTGGGCCACCACCCCTTAACCGTTTTGTGGGGCAAGTGAGGTGAGCCGTGCCCGTATCGCGCCAAGGAACGTGGCACAGGAGACCTTCCTCTTGGAAGGAAAATGGCTTCTCCAAAGGAAACTAGGGCTGCTTTGGACTGCGGGCTGGCTAGTCCCCACATTTACCCACTTTCATAGAATCATAGAGTTGGAAGAGACCACAAGGGCCATCCAGTCCAACCCCCTGCCAAGCAGGAAACACCATCAAAGCATTCCTGACAGATGGCTGTCAAGCCTCCGCTTAAAGACCTCCAAAGAAGGAGACTCCACCACACTCCTTGGCAGCAAATTCCACTGTCGAACAGCTCTCACTGTCAGGAAGTTCTTCCTAATGTTTAGGTGGAATCTTCTTTCTTGTAGTTTGAATCCATTGCCCCGTGTCCGCTTCTCTGGAGCAGCAGAAAAGCAACCTTTCACCCTCCTCAGGCTCTTTCTCACTTTCTCAGGCTCTTGAGAGGAGGAGGAGGAGCATGCTATTCTTCATCTCAGTGTTGTGGTTTCAAGTCTCATGTTGGACTGGATAATCCCAGAGAGTTAGACTGGATAATCCTCACGGTCCCTTCCAACTCTACGATTCTATGATTCTATGAGTCAATGGTCCAGTGAAGGACTGGAATCAAGTGGAGAACAAGGATGGGGAACCGTCTACTCCAGCGTCCTGTTCTCACAGTGGCCAACCAGATGCCCATTTTGGGAAAACAGAACATGAGCACAAGAACATGAGTCTTGTGGTTTCCGGAAACTGGCATTTCTGTCTCCAGCCATGTAGGCAGAGCATAGCCATTGTAGTTAGTGTCCACTGATAGCCCTCTCTTCTTTATCTCATCCTCTTTTGAAGTCATCAAAGTTGGTAGTCATTGCTGTCTATGTGCTGTGTGAAGAAGTCTTTTGTTCAGTGTTTTTCAACCTTTTTTGGGCAAAGGCACACTTGTTTCATGAAAAAAATCACGAGGCACACCACCATGAAAATGTTAAAAAAATTAACTCTGTGCTATATTGACTATATATAAAGTAATTTTCCCACGGCACACCAGCAACATCTCGCGGCACACTAGTGTGCCGCGGAACAGTGGTTGAAAAACACTTGTTTCACCTGTGCTGATCCTTCCACTGTTCGGCTACATTGGATATACCCATGAGTTCTAGCGTTGTGAGAGAAATGTAATAATTTTTAATTAGTTTTTTTTTACAGAAAGTTTGGCATTATTCTTTTTTATATAATCTTTATTGAAGTTTTAAAATTAAAACAAATATAAGCATCATACCAAGAAAACAGAAAAGCCAAATAAACAGATATTTCAGAGCATATCTGAGACTAAGTCTTAACCAAACACAACAAATTAAATTTAAAACAAATTATATCTAACCCTACATATTAAATAGACAAATAAAGCAAAAGAAAAAAACATGTTATCATAAAACTTAATATTTATCAGCGCTTCTACTAATTTATCCCTTTTCTCCCTTTCTGTTTCTCTTATCCTATTCTATTCTATTTACGTCCCAACATTTGTTCAACACATGTCAGTTGCTCCACACCCACCACTTGACTTCCACTTGCCTTCCTGTCGGGTTTTCCAAATTCCCTTTAATTTTAACTGCGTTGATATCTCTTCCTCTTATTTATTATCCTCTGTCTGATTCATTTATCCCTCCTACCTTATATTACTTCATGCGGAATATTTAGAAATAGTTCCAAGACTTCAGTGTGGGGCATTGCTTTTTCATGTACTCGCCAAATTTTTCCCAACTTTTCTGGGATTTTTGGTTGCTGCATCCCCTGATCGAATCTGTCAATTTTGCCAAATCGATGTAACTAAATACTTTCTCCTGCCATTCTTCAATTTTGGCACTTCTTGTTTTTTTCCCCAAGGGCCTTAGTCTGCCTACCCATGCTCTAGGAATTGCATGTGAGGGGCAAACTTTTCCAGAAGAAGAAGAAGAAGAAGAAGAAGAAGAAGAAGAAGAAGAAGAAGAAGAAGAAGAAGAAGAAGAAGAAGAAGAAGAGGAGGAGGAGGAGGAGGAAGGAGGAGGAGGAGGAGGAGTTTGGATTTGATATCCTGCTTTATCACTACCTGAAGGAGTCTCAAAGCAGCTAACATTCTCCTTTCCCTTCCTCCCCCACAACAAACACTCTGTGAGGTGAGTGGGGCTGAGAGACTTCAAAGAAGTGTGACTAGCCCAAGGTCACCCAGCAGCTGCATGTGGAGGAGTGGAGACGCGAACCCGGTTCACCAGATTACGAGTCTACTGCTCTTAACCACTACACCACGCTGGCTGGAAGGACGTGTGGATTCAGAATTGGCCTCCACAGTCACTTATGGATTCACTGTTAAGACCTTGTTCATGCAAGACAATCTTACTCGGCTATGAGGGATTATTGCCAAAGAAGAGGAAGAATCACTTTCCCATCCCCAGCCGACTCTCTAGAAGTTGTAGCTCTGTGAGGGGTAAACTACAGCTCCCAGCATTCTCTGCAGGAAGCAATGGTCTTTAAATGTATCTGAAGATGTGAGCCAAGTCATCATCTCAGACTATTCCCTGCCAAACTCTATGCTGCTGGGTCAGCTTCTCAGATAGGGCTACATACAGGCCTTTCTCCGAAAAGAGAGGTTGATTTCAGACCTCCAACAGCCCGTAATTTGCAAATGGGCCAGTGCTAAGAGAAATATGACCAGACATTTGCGTGGCAGAACTTGCGCCGAGCAGCTGGATTAATTCCGGTGAAAATAAAATGAAAGGTATCCATTTGAACACACAAACCAAACGCTGCTTGTTAGGGAGTTCACACACACCTTCTGTGTTTATTTTTTATTTCCGGCAATGTTGCCGTAAAGGTGTTACTCTGAAAGCGTTTTCATTTAGCTAAAAAATAATAATGGGGTGCCGGGGCGGGGGCAGCGTGAAACTGGAACTGATTTCCCCTCCCCTTTAACCCACTAGTTGGAGAAGCTGTCAAACTGGTGGGGGAGGAGGGGCTCTTGGTAACATGCAACCAGCAGGGTCAATAGAGCAGAAATCCTCTTGGAGCACCAATCTGTATTTGAATTATTTAAACAATGTAGTACAGCCAAGTTAAATGGAGCTTATCAAACATCACACCTCTCAAAGCGCAATCAGAGATGGCAGGATATTAACTGGCAAGCTCTCCACTGCCGCCCTGGGTAAGAAAACCAGGCTCTGTCAAGGTGGGGTGGTGGGGTAGTGGGGTAGTGGGCCCCCCCACTCTGTTTAGGAAAAGGAAAGGACACAATAGCCCGGGTCATAGACGGACTCCCGTATGTCCAGAGGGGCAAACTGCTTTGCTTCAATTCAACCAGTTCGCAGTTTGCTGTCGCAGAAGGTTGCCAGGGACAAGTCATGTGGTGGGTGCCATTTTGCACCTTGTCTGACTCATTGCCCAAGATTCTTTGCAAGGTGAAAGAACAGCTTAGGGAGCTGGGTATGTTTAGCCTGGAGAAGAGAAGGTTAAGGGGTGATATGATAGCCATGTTCAAATACAGTGGTACCTCGCAAGACGAATGCCTCGCACAACGAAAAACTCGCTAGACGAAAGGGTTTTGCGATTTTTTAGGTGACTCGCAAGACAAATTTTTCTATGGTCGTGCTTCGCAAGACGAAAATTTCAATGCATTCCTATGGGAATTAAATTTCAGTGCATTCCTATGGGAAACCGTGCTTCGCAAGACGAATTTTTCGCAATACGAAACGACTCGCGGAACGAATTTATTTCGTCTTGCAAGGCACCACTGTATATAAAAGGACGTCATATAGAGGAGGGAGAAAGGTTGTTTTCTGCTGCTCCAGAGAAGCGGACACGGGGCAATGGATTCAAACTACAAGAAAGAAGATTCCACCTAAACATTAGGAAGAACTTCCTGACAGTGAGAGCTGTTCGACAGTGGAATTTGCTGCCAAGGAGTGTGGTGGAGTCTCCTTCTTTGGAGGTCTTTAAGCAGAGGCTTGACAGCCATCTGTCAGGAATGCTTTGATGGTGTTTCCTGCTTGGCAGGGGGTTGGACTGGATGGCCCTTGGGGTCTCTTCCAACTCTACGATTCTATGATTCTATGATTCTAAGGCAGTGGTCAGAAAGCTGTTGAACTCAAGTCCTTCTTGAGAACTTCCCAGAGGCATCTGGTTGGACCACGTGAGAATAGAGTGCTGGGTTGGACTGGATGGCCCTTGTGGTCTCTTCCAACTCTGTGATTCTATGAAGAAGCTTGCTCCTGGCTGAGTATATACACCAATGCAGGTTATGTCTCTGTATGTTCCAGAGGAGACTGGTCAAAATCTAAACCCTGCTGTATTGTTCTCCTACCTCTAAGGTGACAATGGCCTCCAGCCATATGAGCAGGGCAAGGCGTACCCTGTCATTCTGGAAGCGTCGCTAGTCCAGGCCTGTGAACAAAGATTGGTTTGATCAAATTGGACTTGTCATGGTGGAGAAACTGACAGGATAAATGCAGAGGGAAGTGTAATGATTGCATTTCTCCTATGAAAATAGGGGTGTCCTATTCAAGTGGGTGGCACTGTGGGCACTGGCGTAGGAAGGGCAGGGCGTAGGGGACGGGTCGCCCCGGGCAGCGCGATCCCGGTAGGGTTCCATCTTGGCTACCACCCACCCACCCACGATGTGCGCTCCACCCCCAAAATGCATGCCACGCCCCCAGAACGTGTGCCACACCCCTACGGGCAGCGCAGCACGCCCCCAGAAAATGTGCCAGCCCCATCCCCACCTGCTTCCCGGTGCCGGAGCATGAAGCTCCGCCACTGGATGTGGGTTAAACCACAGAGCCTAGGGCTTGCCGATCAGAAGGTTGGCGGTTCAAATCCCTGCGATGGGGTGAGCTCCCGTTGTTCAGTCCCAGCTCCTGCCCACCTAGCAGTTCGAAAGCACGAGTGCAATTAGATAAATAGGTACTGCTCCGGCGGTAAGGTAAACGGTGTTTCCGTGCGCTGCTCTGGTTCGCCAGAAGCGGCTTAGTCACTGTTATGTACTGAGTTGAATAGGATCCAAAATGCAGCAGTCTGATTGGTCCTAGAACAATAGGATCCAGAATGCAGCAGTCTGATTGGTCCGCAGGAGCCACCCAATCCAGCTCCAGGTGGAAGTGAATCCGCAACCTGATTGGCATACAGGAGTATCCGGAATTAGCCAATCACGTGGGGCCCATTGTGTAAATAGTGTATATAAAGCAGACGTTTTGGGGGAACTGCATTCCTCACTACTATGAGCTGAATAAAGAGCATGAAATTCACACCTGACTCCGAGTATATTTCAGTCATGCTGGCCACATGACCCAGAAGCTGTACGCCGCATCCCTCGGCCTATAAAGCAAGATGAGCTCCACAACCCCAGAGTCATCCACTGCTGGACCTAATGGTCATGGGTCTCTTTACCTTTACCTTATTCAAGAAGAAGTGGTGTGCTGGCCCCGGGGGTGCCCAGCCCTGAGGACTCTGGGTGGGAAAACCAGAAAATCACCCGGGGCCAAGCAGGGCGTGGTCAGCAGTCCAACAGGGGGTAAGTCCAGCAAAAAGCAAGGCAGGAAGCAGGGCAAGGTCCAGGTCGGGATCAGGTACAAGGACACAGTCAGGCACACTATAGCAACTGTGTTGCTCACGCAACTTGGGGCTGGGGCTGGCTGGCTTTTATCTGCCCCGAGATATCAGGGCAGCCCCGATCCTCTGGTGACTCACCTCTCCTTCTGGCCTGGAGGTGAGCAGGAGCAGGGCCGTCTTAAGGGGATCGGCCGCCCTGGTGCGGCTATCCCTCCGGCGCCCCCGCCATTCAGCCTCTCCGCCGCCTCCCTCCCGCGCTTGCCGCCACTTGTGAGGGGGGTGGGCGAGGGGGGATGAGGGGCGTGGCGCTGGAGCGGGGGATGAGGGGCGTGGCGCTGGAGCGGCGCGGGGCTCTGCGTGCCCTTCCAGCGCTTCCGGGACGGGAGGCAAGGGTGGCCGGCTCGCGCTCCCGCGCTCCGCTGGGCAGCCGGATGGCGCAGCGCAGCCGGGCAGCTCGCGCTCCGCGAGCAGCCGGAGGGTGCGGCGTGGCTGGTCAGCTCGCGCTCCGCCAGGCAGCCTGATGGCGCAGTGCTGGGAGGGCGCTGCCGGCAGGCGCTGCCAGCGGGGCTGGAGGGCGGAGGCGCCCTCCAGGCCATTGCGCCCTGGTGCGCCGCGCCACCAGCCCCAATGAATGAGACGGCTCTGCCCAGGAGCAACCTCAGCTTCCCCTGACAGGGCTGGGAGTGGGGCACCTGCAGGCAATGGGTCCTCCATCCCATTAGGAGCCAGACCAGACTCCGCTGATGCCTGCACCTGAGGATCCAGCACAGGTGAGGACCCTTCAGACTCAAGCCCTAGCCCCGGCTCTGCTGGTTCTGGAGGCGGGGAATCCTGTGCAGGCTGGAATCTCTCACGTTCAGCATCCGAGTCTGAATCCCAGGCCATCGTAAGTGGAGTAAGAAGGGCTTAATTGTTCAGCATGGAAGCAAGCTTGCAAGCAAGGACACCCAGTTCTGCATCTGACGAGTGTTTTCTTCTGGAGAACAAGCACAGTTGGGTTTCTAGGAATTCACACTTACGAGCTGACAGCTTTCATGCTCGGAAACTTGCCATGACCGTCCTGGGCTTTGCTTTCTTTCATTGCCTGGTCATGTGCACTGCTTCAAAATGTCAAATGTGGGAGTCCTGCCTAGGGGCCGATGAGAGAAAGCAAGACTCCCAGGCATACCTGGAGGGCTGCCAGGAGCAAGCGAGCCCTTTGGAATAGCAAATATCTGAGGAGCAGCATTGCAGCGCCTCCAGGACCAAAGAGTTGGGTATTGGGCATCTCTGCAGCCTGCACAGTCATACTTCAGATCCTGAACACCTTGCGAGCTGAACGTTTTGGCTCCCGAATGCTGTAAACCCGGAAGGGAGTGTTCCGGTTTTCGAACGTTCTTTGGAACCCGAATGTCCAACGCAGCTTATGCGCAGGGGCGTAGCAAGGGGGCGGGGGCGGGCCGCCCCGGGTTCCATAATGGAAGGGGTGACAAATTATCAAGGAACAATTTTTTTTTTTGACGTCTGCTCCAAAGGTCTTATCTTACTATACTAGGGATTATATAGCTATATATGAAATTTCATGCATATCGGTTAATATCTTGACCCTCCTCCACCAAAATAGCTGTTCACTTGGCTGTTTTCCTATGTCGTGAAGGCTGAAATTTCAGTTCAGTGGAGCACTTACTGTTCCCAACCCTAACCCTGTGGAAAGCCATCTAATTAGACTTTAATTTGATTTTGAGATGTTTTTAGGAGGTAATTTAATTATTGTTTGATTTTATACCAATGTTATGTATCTGATGTTAGCCACCCTGAGCCCGACTTCAGCCGGGGAGGGCGGGATATAAATAAAAGTTTTTATTATTATTATTACTTGTTATTATTCCTTTGTAAGAAAATATGAAATAACGTAAAACCATTTTTGCAGGGGGGAATCAATGGGGGGGTTGACAAGAAATTTTCCGCACCGGGTACCACCTGACCTTCCCATGCCTTGGGGGGGGGGGTTGACAAAAAAAAATTTTGCCCCTGGGTACCAATTTACCTTGCTACGCCCCTGCTTACACGGTTTCCAATTGGCCGCAGGAGCCTTAGTTTCTGAACGTTTTGGAAGTCGAACGGACTTCCGGAACGGATTCCGTTCAACTTCCGAGGTACCGCTGTACTTTGCTAAACATTCTGACTAGCATGGGAAGACGTGTAGCTCAGGGCTAGTTCCAGTGTTCAGTTCCGGGCCGATACTCTGACACAGTTTTGTATGATTGGATGCACAACTTTCCTCTTGGGCTGTGAAAACTAAATGCCCGGATCAGGCCTTGCAATGCCCCAAGGCTCCAATAATGTGGGGACTGTTCTTCATTCATCTAATACAGATTACTATCGTCGTATGTAATTTTATTTCTCTTCCTGTGCTTCTCACTGTCCAGTCTCTCTCTGTGTGTGTGTATTCACTCGTTCCCCTTCTTTTTTCTCTTTCTTTCTTTCTTTCGACAAAGGCGGCCTTTTAAAACTGCTTGCATGGGCAATACTTATTTAATAGCAAATAGCCCAAAGTGCCAAAGCCACAGCAGATGTTTTGGAATAAACAGGACTGCGAGTGACGTTTGGAAGCACATCTTTCCAATGACCTTTAGGGCCTTTTTTCCACCGAAAGCCTGAGAATTTATCCTTGGAGAATCCTATAATTTCCTTTCTTTTAATCCAAAATATAACAAACTTTGGAAGGTGGCCAGGGTGCTTCGTTCCCAATGACAGCACCCACGCTTTGCAGCCGGTCAAGAAAAAAGATTTGGGTGTTGCCTCTATCTCCACTTTCATGCAGGCTAAAATAGCCAATGGAAAAGTTCAAAAAATCAATCTCTCTCTCTCCGCCCCCCCCCCTTTAAAAATTGAGAACAGCTAATGTATGGCTGATCGCCGAAGAATTGATGCTTTTGAATTCTGGTGCTGGAGGAGACTCTTGAGAGTCCCATGGACTGCAAGAAGATCAAACCTATCCATTCTGAAGGAAATCAGCCCTGAGTGCTCACTGGAAGGACAGATCCTGAAGCTGAGGCTCCAATACTTTGGCCACCTCATGAGAAGAGAAGACTCCCTGGAAAAGACCCTGATGTTGGGAAAGATGGAGGGCACAAGGAGAAGGGGACGACAGAGGATGAGATGGTTGGACAGTGTTCTCGAAGCTACTAACATGAGTTTGGCCAAACTGCGAGAGGCAGTGAAGGATAGGCGTGCCTGGCGTGCTCTGGTCCATGGGGTCACGAAGAGTCGGACATGACTGAACGACTGAACAACAACAACAACAATGTGATGGCTGCCAATTTGCTAAGTTTGTTTAGGGAAGTTTTGTTTAGGGAAGTTTTTAATGTGTGACATTTTAATGTATTTTAATCTTTGTTGGAAGCTGCCCAGAGTGGCTGGGGAAACCCAGCCAGATGGGCGGGGTACAAATAATTATTATTATTATTATTATTATTATTATTATTATTATTATTATTATTACAGTAATACCTCAGGTTAAGAACTTAATTCATTCTGGAGGTCCGTTCTTAACCTGAAACTGTTCTTAACCTGAAGCACCACTTTAGCTAATGGGACCTCCCACTGCGCCGCCAGAGCAGATTTCTGTTCTTATCCTGAAGCAAAGTTCTTAACCTGAAGCATTATTTCTGGGTTAGCAGAGTTTGTAACCTGAAGCGTATGTAACCTGAGGTAACACTGTATAATTATTGTTGTTGTTGTTAATATTATTATTATTAATAATAATAATAATAGAATACCTGAAAGAGCCTTATCTTTCCACAAGAGCCAACGTTGATGCTGAAATCCAGCATCAGATGAGCTCTGCAAGTGCAGCTTTCTCCCGATTGAAGTACAGAGTGTTTGAGGTCTGAGACATTCGCAGGGAACCCAAAATGCTTGTTTACAAAGCTCTTGTACTACCAACCTTACTGTATGCTTGTGAAACATGGACCACTTAAAAACGCCATCTCCAACTCCTCAAATGATTCCATCAACAGTGTCTCCGAAAATTTTGACACATCACTTGGGAAGACAGGCAAATTAATACCAGTGTACTGGAAGAAGCAAAGATCACCAGTGTCGAAGCAATGATTCTTCAACATCAACTTCGTTGGACTGGTCATGTTGTGTGGAGGTCAATAATAAGGTGGTACGGAAAACAGACTTGAAATTTACGGCATGTTGTACACTGAAAGAAAATGATATGAAAATGATATACCAGTGGTATTTGACTCCTAGTGAGTTGGCAAAAAAAATGTATAGGACAAGTATAAATACCTGCTGGAAATGTAAAGAAAAAGAAGGTACCTTTTATTATATGTGGTGGACTTGCAAGGTAATAAAAGCTTTCTGGGAGATGATATATAATGAAATGAAAAATATGTTTAAAATAACCTTTGTTTATAAACCCAGAACCACTTTTTATTAGGAATTACAGGTAACCGACATTCCAAACGAGCAGGAATGACCGTTCCCCACATCAAACGGGGTGCACATTTTGCGTGGTCACACGCAGCCGCCTGGATCCCAGAGCAGCTCCTGGTAGTTCAGGCTGGCTTCACCTTCCTGGGCTGGATACCTGTGGTCTCCGCCTACCCAGTCAGCCGCCCAATCCCGCCTGGGGGAGGTGTTGCCAGGGGGATTGGCCAGGTAGGGGAAGGGAACACAGACCCACACAATAGAAGGTGTTACATACCTGGGAAGCACCAGCCGGGCTCCCACCCTCCACTCCCTCAATTAACCTTTCATTTTGCAGGTTAACCTCTTTTCCACAGGTACGCAGGTGCTGCTATGTCAAGGCTGCTGTTGAAGGGCCGGAAAGGAATTTCCCTGCATTGGCAGGTTTCGCCTTTCCCGTAGCAATACATCACAACTTTGGCGGTTGCAGGCCTTGGGCAGAATCTTTTAGTCATCTTCCTAAAAGGGGGGCATGGGGCGGTGACCCCCACACCCCCATTGCGGTGTCGATACCAGGGTTCCCGTTAAAGGGGTCTGGGGGGGAGGCATTGGCCATACGCCCAGAGGTTGTCATTGCCCTTCCTCTCCAGCAGCGGCGAACGGGGGGGCAGGCTATCTGCTTGAACACATGTTCTCCAGAGCTAGCCCAATCCCCTCACATGCTGGATAACCCTGAAGTTACCCAGGTCCCCGGCTGGGGGCTGGGAAGGATAAACGCCCAATGCCTGAGCCAAGGTCTCCCTACATCTGAATCTTAATAAAGTTGTGGCCTAATTTTAATCCCATAGCACGTTGTCTTGTGTCGTTATTCTGCTCAGGGGCTGCCTGGGGTTTGGGGGACTCCGCCTGACCATGCAAATACTTTTTCTGTATGGAACAACAGCCTCCCGGATGGAACAGCGTTCCAGAGATGGAAAGAAGACACGTTCCCTACCAGAGAGGAATGGCAAACCAAGCTGATGGACTATACCAAAACGGCAAAACTGACTGGAAATTTTTTTAAAAGAATGTGAAAATTTTATAATTTATTTAGGAGACCACTGTAAGCAGATGGGAACTTTGGCAGGATTTTGATTTCACTTGTTGTTGTCGTTCAGTCGTGTCCGACTCTTCATGACCCCATGGCCCAGAGCACGCCAGGCATGCCTATCCTTCACTGCCTCCTGCAGTTTGGCCAAACTCATGTTAGTAGCTTCGAGAACACTGTCCAACCATCTCATCCTCTGTCGTCCCCTTCTCCTTGTGCCCTCCATCTTTCCCAACATCAGGGTCTTTTCCAGGGAGTCTTCTCTTCTCATGAGGTGGAATCTTCTTTCTTGTAGTTTGAATCCATTGCCCCGTGTCCGCTTCTCTGGAGCAGCAGAAAACAACCTTTCTCCCTCCTCTATATGACATCCTTTTATATATTTGAACATGGCTATCATATCACCCCTTAACCTTCTCTTCTCCAGGCTAAACATACCCAGCTCCCTAAGCCGTTCCTCATAAGGCATCGTTTCCAGGCCTTTGACCATTTTGGTTGCCCTCCTCTGGACACGTTCCAGCTTGTCAGTATCCTTCTTGAACTGTGGTGCCCAGAACTGGACACAGTATTCCAGGTGAGGTCTGACCAGAGCGGAATACAGTGGTACTATTACTTCCCTTGATCTAGATGCTATACTCCTATTGATGCAGCCCAGTAATTGTTTGGGTCTTCTCTTTTCCCCTTTTTGAAAATAGGGACAACATTTGCCCTCCTCCAGTCTGCTGGCACTTCGCCTGTTCTCCAGGAATTCTCAAAGATTACTGCCAGTGGTTCTGAAATCACCTCTGCCAGTTCTTTTAATACTCTTGGATGTAGTTCATCTGGCCCTGGAGACTTGAATACATCTAAATTAGCCAAGTATTCCTGTACTACCTCCTTACTTATTCTGGGCTGTGTTTCCCCTGCTGAATCATCTGCTCCATATTCTTCAGGTCGGGCATTGTTTTCTTTCTTGGAGAAGACTGAGGCAAAGAAGGCATTGAGGAGTTCTGCCCTTTCTCTGTCCCCTGTTCGCATTTCACCATCTTCTCCTCTAAGTGACCCCACTGTTTCCTTGTTCTTCCTTTTGCTACGGACATACCCATAAAAGCCCTTTTTGTTGCTTTTAACCTCTCTAGCAAGCCTGAGTTCATTCTGTGCTTTAGCTTTTCTGACTTTGTCTCTACACTTGCTGGCTATTTGTTTGAATTCCTCTCTGGTGACTTCCCCCTTTTTCCATTTTTTGTACATATCCCTTTTAAATCTTAAATCAGTTAAAAGTTCTTTAGATAGCCACCCTGGCTTCTTTAGGCACCTTCCATGTTTTCGTCTCATTGGTACTGCTTGAAGTTGTGCTTTTAATATCTCCCTTTTAACAAACTCCCATCCATCATGAACTCCCTTCCCTTTTAGTATTACTGACCATGGGATCACACCCAGCATTTCCCTAAATTTTCTGAAGTCGGCTTTCTTAAAGTCTAGAATTTGAGTCTTAGTATGCTTGGTTGCTCCATTCCGCTGTATAATAAACTCCAGAAGAGCATGATCACTCCCACCTAATGATCCTGCCACTTCTACCCCACTTACCAAGTCATCACTATTGGTTAAGACCAGATCTAAAATGGCTGAGTGCAATGGAAGTGCAATGGAGGTGGTGCAATGGAGTGCAATGGAGGTGGTGCAATGGAAACCATCTCAAGCTACTTTGAGGAGGGGAGGTGATAAATAAATTGTCTTCGCCTTATAATAAGCTCATACATAGCAAGGGGGTCTGCGGCTGGGGTGGGTGCTTCATGAATTCTGCATTCCAGTAGTTGGATTTCTTTCTCTCTCTCTCTTTTTGTCCGGATCAAAAGGTCACAAGATAAACCTGGTCGATTCTCGCTTTCCCTGTTGCTAAGAGATGTTGATATGCGACATCTACCATATTTGCTCACCTGCAAAAGGACGGCACCCACCAAAAAAAAAACCCACAGGTGAGTTAACTCTTTGTGGTCTCTTCTGCGCCCCCTCAGATTCATCATAATGCCAACATTTTGAACATTTGAACCTGTTGTCTCCACGCATCTGCTCTCATTAGAGCCTGTCAATGGCTCACCGGGGCACAGGGTCAGGTCTGTGTTGTTCGAAACCTGAGTTGGGAAAAGATAATAGTAATTTATTATTTATACCCTGCCCATCTAGCTGGGTTTCCCCAGCCACTCTGGGCTGCTTCCAACAAAATATTAAAAAAACACAATAAAACGTCAAAGATTGAAAATTTCCCTAAACAGGGCTGCCTTCAGATGTCTTCTAAAAGTCAGATAGCTATTTATTTCCTTGACATCTGTTGGGAGGGCGTTCTACAGGGCAAGCGCCACTACCAAGAAGGCCCTGTGCCTGGTTCCCTGTAACTTTGCTTCTCACAGGGAGGGAACCGCCAGAAGGCCCTCAGAGCTGGACCTCAGTGTCCTGGCCGAACAATGGGGGTGGAAACAAAATTAAAATTTTAAAAAATCCTTCCAGTAGCACCTTTGTTGTTGTTGTTCAGTCGTTCAGTCGTGTCCGACTCTTTGTGACCCCATGGACCAGAGCACGCTAGGCACTCCTATCTTCCACTGCCTCCCGCAGTTTGGTCAGACTCGTGTTGGGAGCCTCGAGAACACTGTCCAACCGTCTCATCCTCCCCTTCTCCTTGTGCCCTCCATCTTTCCCAGCATCAGGGTCTTTTCCAGGGAGTCTTCTCTTCTCATGAGGTGGCCAAAGTACTGGAGCCTCAACTTCAGGATCTGTCCTTCCAGTGAGCACTCAGGGCTGATTTCCTTCAGAATGGATAGGTTTGATCTTCTTGCAAGTCCATGGGACTCTCAAGAGTCTCCTCCAGCACCATAATTCAAAAGTAGCACCTAACCAACTAAGTTTGTTCTTGGTATGAACTTTAGTATGAATGCACACTTCTTCAGATACGCTCCTTCAAGTATACTGGGCCAGGGCCAATCATCTTTCCTATATCTAGTTTTTTGTTTTTGCTACTGCCACCCTCCTCTGCAGTATGGATATGGGAGCAAACATATGCCATCATACCTGGTAAGAGAATCTCTCCCTTCTGAACTGCCTCTTTGCCAGGCTTGAAGTGGAAGGAGACAAATGCCTGGAAACCATGCCTTATGAGGAATGGCTTAGGGAGCTGGGTATGTTTAGCCTGGAGAAGAGAAGGTTAAGGGGTGATATGATAGCCATGTTCAAATATATAAAGGATGTCATATAGAGGAGGGAGAAAGGTTGTTTTCTGCTGCTCCAGAGAAGCGGACACGGGCAATGGATTCAAACTACAAGAAAGAAGATTCCACCTAAACATTAGGAAGAACTTCCTGACAGTAAGAGCTGTTCGGCAGTGGAATTTGCTGCCAAGGAGTGTGGTGGAGTCTCCTTCTTTGGAGGTCTTTAAGCGGAGGCTTGACAGCCATCTGTCAGGAATGCTTTGATGGTGTTTCCTGCTTGGCAGGGGGTTGGACTGGATGGCCCTTGGGGTCTCTTCCAACTCTATGATTCTATGAGACCAGTACCTGAAACCTGATTGTCAGTTAACTCTTGTTTTGCTTTGTACTCAAACCTAGAGTGATGGGCTTTCTTTTGTTTTTGTTTCCAGTCATGAACTTATTCTGCATTTGTTAAATTGTTGTGTTTGGGTCATTTTCATATGTTTGTATGCATTTCATATGTTTGTATTTTGATGTTTTTGGACGTTTGCTGAAAGCCGTTTTGGAAGACATCTGAAGGCAGCCCTGTTTAGGGAAGTTTTTAATGTTTGATTCTATTTTCAAGATTCTGTTGGGAGCTGCCCAGAGCGGCTGGGGGAACCCAGCCAGATGGGTGGGATATAAATTCTTCATCATCTTCATCATCGGCGCTTTTTTCTTAAAACATGTTAGAGGCCAAACTTAGATTCACAAAATGTTTAGAGGTGTGCGTACCCCTGCGTACCGCCAGAAAAAAAAGCACTGACTATTACTATCATTGTGGCAAAGCAGCGTATAAGTAAAGTCGGCCAACCCATCAACCCATGTCTTTTATTCCAGGGAGGAAAGTGCCTTTTAATCCTCCTCTGGGCTTAGTCTAAACATGCGTCTTAAGAAAGAGACTGCTTAATCACCAAGGCAACGCACGATAAAGCTCCCCTCCCCTACCTCCGGCCTTCCAAACTTAACCCAAAAGAGCGATCCCAGGAGGCCAATTCTTGGACCAGAGCAGCCCTCTAATGAACGCTGCGGGAATTAGGAGTTGCTGATAAGGCCCTGCCTTTTATAGTTTTAATTTCATAGCTCCAGTCGAGGCTTCCTGATAAGGAACGCACACATTGTGTGGAGCTGCACCTCCCCGGCTCTTGGGTTCGAGCGAGTTGGCAGCATCCGTCAAAATGCTTTTTGCCATTTACACGAATACCCCGATGCTTTCCGATAAGGGAAAGTGTAAGTCAACAGAGTTGCGGCTGTAATTGGGTGTTACCTGCTTAGATATACGGGGCCGTTATCTCGGGATCATTTCACTGGCTCTGTTGAACTTCAGCTTCACCCCGGCTGGGGATGAAAAACTTTGCCCCCCTGTGCACTGTTTGTCCACCCGGCGGAAAACGCTTGGGAGCCAAGCAAGGGAATTTCCACGCTCCCTGGAGTTTCCCAGGTGAAAGCAGGAACGTAGGGAGATGCCTTATAGTACAGAGTCAAAGCATTGGTCCATCTAGCTCAGTACTGACAACACGGACTGGCAGCAGCTCTCCAGTGTTTCAGAGAACAGGACATGGGTGGCGCTGTGGTCTAAACCACAGAGCCTAGGGCTTGCCGATCAGAAGGTCGGCGGTTCGAATCCCCGCGACGGGGTGAGCTCCCAACCTGATAAGGAACGCACCCGACCGGACATAGAATCATAGAGTTGGAAGAGACCACAAGGGCCATCCAGTCCAACCCCCTGCCAAGCAGGAAACACCATCAAAGCATTCCTGACAGATGGCTGTAAAGCCTCCGCTTAAAGACCTCCAAAGACATGTTGTTCAGATGCCTGATTATCGTCTTCCAAAGCAACTACCAACTGGAAAGTGTAATGCTGGTGGTCAACAAAAGAGTTTTAAAGACTCTCTCTCAAGGCAAATCTTTTAAAAAGTAGTGGTAAGCATGGATAATTGGGAAGAACTAGCCTGTGAGTGCTCCATTTGGAGAACAGCCTCTGGCAAAGGCACCATGGACTTTGAAGACGCACAGGAACTCTGGATGAAAGGGAGAAACTTGCTAAGAGGAAGGCATGCTGGGCAAACCCTCACCATGGTCAACTCCCGCTCGGAAACCAATGTCCCCACTGCGGAAGGACGTGTGGATCCAGAATTGGCCTCCACAGTCACTTACGGACTCACTGTTAAGACCCTGTTCATCTTACTCAGCTATGACAAGATGAATTTTAACAGGGAGAAATGTAAAGTACTACACTTGGGCAAAAAAAATGAAAGGCACAAATACAGGATGGGTGACACCTGGCTTGAGAGCAGTACATGTGAAAAGGATCTAGGAGTCTTGGTAGACCATAAACTTGACATGAGTCAACAGTGTGATGCAGCAGCTAAAAAAGCCAATGCAATTCTGGGCTGCATCAATAGGAGTATAGCATCTAGATCAAGGGAAGTAATAGTACCACTGTATTCCGCTCTGGTCAGACCTCACCTGGAATACTGTGTCCAGTTCTGGGCACCACAGTTCAAGAAGGATACTGACAAGCTGGAACGTGTCCAGAGGAGGGCAACCAAAATGGTCAAAGGCCTGGAAACGATGCCTTATGAGGAACGGCTTAGGGAGCTGGGTATGTTTAGCCTGGAGAAGAGAAGGTTAAGGGGTGATATGATAGCCATGTTCAAATATATCAAAGGATGTCATATAGAGGAGGGTGAAAGGTTGTTTTCTGCTGCTCCAGAGAAGCGGACACGGGGCAATGGATTCAAACTACAAGAAAGAAGATTCCACCTAAACATTAGGAAGAACTTCCTGACAGTAAGAGCTGTCGACAGTGGAATTTGCTGCCAAGGAGTGTGGTGGAGTCTCCTTCTTTGGAGGTCTTTAAGCGGAGGCTTGACAGCCATCTGTCAGGAATGCTTTGATGGTGTTTCCTGCTTGGCAGGGGGTTGGACTGGATGGCCCTTGGGGTCTCTTCCAACTCTATGATTCTATGATTCTATGAGTGATCGCCAAAGAAGAAGTACCTCTGGCAGGGGACACATTGTGTTCCTTCTGGGGTAGTCTGTCCACCTTTGGTCCCCACCCTGCACTCCGTCAGGTTCTTATTTGTTGACCAGAAGGCTTCCTGCCACTCTCAGGTTGTCCGTCACTATGCCAAGAGAGGCAATGGTGCCTTTGTCTTCACACTGGGCGTCACTGTTTGCTTGGGATTAATGTTTCTCTCTGGCTTTTCATTGTACAACATGTCTGTTTCCCCCAAATGCAAACAACACACTTCTTAAGTACCGTAAATCTGATCCAGAGCTTTTTTCCCCTCTCCTTTAAGTCACTTCCATGTTTTGCCCTCAATTATTCTCCTCTCCTGCAAAACTCCCCAGGACAGTTTGAGGAAACAGTGCAAATTCCTTAGCTAAAGGTTCTCAGCTGTGGCTGCCATCCAGAGAGCTGCTTTAGCACACCAAATAAATTTATTTATTTATTGCATACCCTAGCTTTTTCTCCAAGGAGCTCCTCCTCATTTAATCCCCAGAACAACCCTGTGAAGTCCACCAGGTGAGCTTCATGACCAGGTGGGAATGTGAACCCAAGTGTCCTAGCTCCATAGCTGTCAGCTTTTCCCTTTTCTTGAGAGGAATCCTATTCGGAATAAGGGAATTTCCCTTTAAAAAAGGGGAAAGTTGACAGCTATGCCTAGCTCCTTGTCCAGTACTCTAACTACTACACCACACTGCACCATTATACCATTTTAAACAGCCGTGGCTTCACAGAATCATAGAACTGTCTTTCTGTAAAAAAAAAAAGAAGAGAAAAAGATTTAAATCAAGTCTTACTGAGTCTTGATTTAAATCATGATTTAAATTGATTTGATTTAAATCAAATCCACCCTGCTTGCACCCCCAGCTCTTATCACTGAGATCATCTGCATGAGCATCGCTGGCTATTCCCATGGTCGGTGCTAGGGTTTTTTTGTGCCCTAGGCGAGATCACCTTCCGGCGTGCCCCCCGCCAATCCCTAGCACCGGACCTGCGGAGAAGTCCGATTTCGGGTTGCTCCCCCGCCGCTCTGCCGCCAGCGGAGGGGGTGGAGAAGCCCGGTTTCGGGCTACTACCCCCTCCCCGCCGCTCTGCCACTGGCGGAGTGGCACCGGGCAGTGGCGGGGGACAGGCTGGCCAGCGCCCCCTCCATTTTGCCATCCTAGGCAACTGCCTAGTTCGCCTAAATGGACGCGCTGGCCCTGGCCATTCCCCAAGTTGGTGAGGCTTGTTTGGCAACAATGAGAAACTGAGTCTTCTGTCTCATCAGCCAAGTCCTGCAGAGTATTGCAACAACAGATTTTCAGTGGGCGCCTTTTGTACCAGCTTTTAAATGCCAGGTGAAAACTTTTCTATACTGCCAGGCCTAAGAAGGCAGTTGAGAATACACTCTTCCACAACGGATAACTGATAATATAATCAAAGAATTGTAGAGCTAGAAGGGACCCAAAGGTCATCTAGTCCAACCCCCTGCAAGGCAGGGATCTCAGCTAAAGCATCCATGGCAGATGGCCATCCAATCTCTGCTTGAGAACCTCCAAGAGTCCACAACCCCCCCCCCCGAGGGAGACCTTTCCACTGTCAAAAAAGAGTAGAAGAAGAAGAGTTTGGATTTGATATCCCGCTTTATCACTACCCGAAGGAGTCTCAAAGCGGCTAACATTCTCCTTTCCCTTCCTCCCCCACAACAAACACTCTGTGAGGTGAGTGGGGCTGAGAGACTTCAGAGAAGTGACTAGCCCAAGGTCACCCAGCAGCTGCATGTGGAGGAGCGGGGAGCGAACCCGGTTCACCAGATTACGAGTCTACCGCTCTTAACCACTACACCACACTGGCTCTTACCAGCCCTTACCATCAGAAAGTTCTTCCTGATATTGAGTCGGAATCTCCTTTCTTGTAACTTGAAGCCTTGGCTTCCTCTCAGAAATCCTAGGAACTGTAGTTGGCTGAAGTTTTGTCGGGAGACCCCTATTCCCACACGCAGAGCTACAATTCCTGGAGTTTGCTGAGAGGAGGGTTTGGTGGTTGCACCACTCCAGAGGGCATTCTCAGTTCACACAGGGAGCCAGGAGCTGATCTTTGCATCATCATCATCATCATCTTCATCATCTTCATCATCATCATCATCACCATCATCATTTATTATTTATACCCTGCCCATCTGGCTGGGTTTCCCTAGCCACTATGGGCAGCTCCCTAAAGAGTATTAAAAACCACAATAAAACATCAAAGATTGAAAACTTCCCTAAACAGGGCTGCCTTCAGGTGTCTTCTAAAAGTCAGATAGCTGTTTATTTCCTTGACTTCTGATGGGAGGGCGTTCCACAGGGCGGGCGCCACTACTGAGAAGGCCCTCTTCCTGGTTCCCCCTCGCTTCTCGCAGTGAGGAAACCGCCAGATGGCCCTCAGAGCTGGACCTCAGTGTCTGGGCTGACGAACGGGTGGAGATGCTCCTTCAGGTATACTGAGCCGAGGCCGTTTAGGGCTTTAAAGGTCAGCACCAACACTTTGAGTTGTGCTCAGAAACATACTGGGAGCCAATGTAGGTCTTTCCAGGACCGGTGTTATATGGTCTTGGCGGCCACTCCCAGGCATAAGAGCATAAGATGTAGCCAAGAGCATCAGGCTAGAGTAGAGGTTCGACACAGATGCTCACAAACAGGACCAAAGCGCAACAGCGTCTCTCTCCCTACTTACTGGGGTTTAGGGGCATATGTTGGTTCTGCTGTCACAGGGACCCCTTAAATCAAGATGGTACACGTGATTCTCCCCCTTCCCCATGTTGTTGTTGTTGTTCAGTCGTTCAGTCGTGTCGGACTCTTCGTGACCCCATGGACCAGAGCACGCCAGGCACCCCTATCCTCCACTGCCTCCCGCAGTTTGGCCAAACTCATGCCAGTCGCTTCGAGAACACTGTCCAACCATCTCATCCTCTGTCGTCCCCTTCTCCTTGTGCCCTCCATCTTTCCCAACATCAGGGTCTTTTCCAGGGAGTCTTCTCTTCTCATGAGGTGGCCAAAGTACTGGAGCCTCAACTTCAGGATCTGTCCTTCCAGTGAGCACTCAGGGCTGATTTCCTTGAGAATGGATAGGTTTGATCTTCTTGCAGTCCATGGGACTCTCAAGAGTCTCCTCCAGCACCATAATTCAAAAGCATCAATTCTTCGGCGATCAGCCTTCTTTATGGTCCAGCTCTCACTTCCGTACATTACTACTGGGAAAACCATAGCTTTAACTATACGGACCTTTGTCGGCAAGGTGATGTCTTTGCTTTTTAAGATGCTGTCTAGGTTTGTCATTGCTTTCCTCCCAAGAAGCAGGCGTCTTTTAATTTCGTGACTGCTGTCACCATCTGCAGTGATCATGGAACCCAAGAAAGTGAAATCTCTCACTGCCTCCATTTCTTCCCCTTCTATTTGCCAGGAGGTGATGGGACCAGTGGCCATGATCTTAGTTTTTTTGATGTTGAGCTTCAGACCATATTTTGCGCTCTCCTCTTTCACCCTCATTAAAAGGTTCTTCAATTCCTCCATGTTATCCCCCCCCCAACTACCCTGTGAGGTAGGTTGGACTGAGAGACAGTCCCAAGGGCATGCAATGATCTTCATGTCTGAGCTAGGATTCGAACCTTTATCTCCCAGGTCCTTGTCAGACACCGTAGCTCTAGATTCCCTGGATTGGGGAGTAGATTCAACCTGATGGCTTCCAAACCCAACTGTGTTGTCCTTTTATCTAAAACCATGTACTTTGGAATTTGTTCCTGCGGTATGGGGACTAATGTCAGGGTTTTATTCTGCAACGGACTGCCCTCTCTACATTTGAACCTGTTTTTATAAACATCTATTTCATTTGGATATCTGATTCTCAGTGGTCTGTCTTCACCCCTGGAGGCGCACTCCATTGTCTCTCAATAAAGATGGATGCCAGTAACTACCAGCACATTTCAGGGGCTTTTATGTTTAAAGCTAAGTTGGTGATATTGATGGTCATCGTATTATTAATGTGAGTTGAGATTTCCTTTCCCTTTTCTGTTTTGTTTTCTTTCGTTGTTCTTGTTCAACTTGCTATGAAAATATAATTGCTTTTGTATAAGAGATTGTTACCTTTGACTGGAGCGTAATTGACATTAATAAGATTTGGGAATGCAGAAATAGAGAAAATCATCAAACCATGCATTCTAACACACATAAATTATATAATTTGGTATCTGAATGACTGCTATTAGTAATTGTATTGTAATTTAGCATTGTTATAATGAGGCTGTTATTGGACTGTAATCAAAAACTAATTATAAATTATAAAAATAATAATTATTCTTTTTTAAAAAATTCTGGATGTTGTTACTGGCTTGGATACATTGGGGAGCACTCAGAAAAGCGATTTCCCACCTGCAATCCTAAGTAGTAGACTCCATCCTGTCTTTTCAGGACTTTTCCACCTCACTGCATGGGCAGTCGGTCTTAAGGCATTCAGATCCTGTGTGGTTCTTTCCAGTGCAAGTAGATCACGGGTAGGCAACCTAAGACCCGGGGGCTGGATGAGGCCCAATCGTCTTCTAAATCTGACCCGCGGACGGTCTGGGAATCAGCGTGTTTTTACATGAGTAGAATGTGTGCTTTTATTTAAAATGCATCTCTGGGTTATTTGTGGGGCATAGGAATTTGTTCTCCCCCCAATATATATATATATATATATATATATATATATATATATATATATATATATATATATATATAGATAGAGAGAGAGAGAGAGAGAGTGTGTGTGTGTGTGTGTGTGTGTGTGTGTGTGTGTGTTCTGCCCACCACATGGTCTGGGGGACGGTGGACCAGCCCACGGCTGGAAAAGGTTGCTGACCCCAGAAGTAGATGGTCTATTTTTTTTGTCATACAATTCTTGCAGCCCCAGACATGGCTGCTTCTCTCTGGCTCTCTCTTTTCCTTCCCTAAGGTGGGAGAAGTCGAAAGTGAAAATGGCCAGACCTTGTCTGTAATTAAACCAGGAGACTCTGCAAAAAAAAGGGGGGGAGTAAATGGAGTCAACCAGAAAGCCCGTTTATTAGATTCTTTTAATTTTTATTTTCATTCTCATAATCCACCGCGTCAACGTGTGGCCGATAAGGAGAATCATTTGTCTTGTAAATGATACCCCGCCCAACCCCCATCCCTTCTCATGCGTCTGAAGCAGCAATCATTGATAAATGGAACGAGAGGGGCCACATCGCTCCATGGAAGTCCTAAGGAAAAGCGGAGCATTCTGGGATGAAATCAGAAACTGGGACGGCTTCTGTAAATCTGGGACTGTCCCTCGGAAACAGGGACACTTGGAGGGTCTATGTAGAACAGGGGTTGCCAAACTTACCCGGTCTCGACCAGGCCGGTTCCTCCAGCGCCAATCGCGTGGCATGCCGGAGGGCGGGGGAGCGTGCGCCCATACGTGTGCGTACACGTTATTTCCGGCGCACTTCCAGGTCGGCGCAGTGCCGGAAATAGCTTGTGCGCATGCGCATGGCCTCCTCCGACCCAGAAGTGCGCCGGAAATGACACTTGCACATGCACTCAAGCTATTTCTGGCGCTCTGCCAACCTGGAGATGGGCGGCTGCGCAGCACTGGTAAGAGTAGGCGGCGGGGGTCATCGCGGGCCAGATAATTGGCTCGTTCGGGCTGTATCCGGCCCATGGGCCTCAGTTGGGGACCCCTTGGTGTAGAACATCCAATGATCGATCCTTGGGGTCTCTAGCTAAGAGCCAGTGTGGTGTAGTGGTTAAGAGCGGTAGACTCTTAATCTGGTGAACCAGGTTCGCTTCCCCGCTCCTCCACATGCAGCTGCTGGGTGACCTTGGCTAGTCACACTTCTCTGAAGTCTCTCAGCCCCACTCACCTCACAGAGTGTTTGTTGTGGGGGAGGAAGGGAAAGGAGAATGTGAGCCGCTTTGAGACTCCTTTGGGTAGTGATAAAGCGGGATATCAAATCCAAACTCTTCTTCTTCTACTACTTGTTTTCCTGCTGCTCCGGAGAGTGGGTCCCAAACCAATGGATTTGAATTAAAAGAGATTCCAATTTTGCCCCCAGAGGCGCACTGCATTGTCTCGCGAGACAGACAGGTGCCTAGTCACAATGACTGTGTTCTACCTCCACTCATGGGCATAGCCAGGATTTGGGGGGGGGGGGAGAACCTCAGTTAGTTATGTGTATTTATTGGTTTTTATTGATTTAGTGTAGGGCAGCTGCCCCTCCCTGCCTCGCCCTGGCTACACCCATGCCTCCACTATCCAAGGCAATTTACCTCTGAATACCAGTTGCAAGGCAGTGGTCAGAAAGCTGTTGAACTCAAGTCCTTCTTGAGAACTTCCCAGAGGCATCTGGTTGGACCATGTGAGAACAGAGTACTGGATTAAATGTGCCTTTGGCCTGGTTCAGCAGCCAGGGTCTTCTGATGTTCTCCAACAGAACGTTTCACAAGTGTTTCTCCCCTCCCTGGGGAGTAAGGACATGCAGGGCCTGCGCGTCCATTTAGGCGAACTAGGCAATTGCCTAGGGCAGTGTTTTTCAACCACTGTTCCGCGGCACACTAGTGTGCCGTGAGATGTTGCCTGGTGTGCCGTGGGAAAAATTCCAGCCAGAATATCAGCTTTGTGTTCAGCCAAACAGGCCCTGGTTGCGCACTGAATAATTTTTCATATTTCTGTTTACTTACTATTTCATAATAAAGTAATTATAAAATACTTTCTTTGTGTTTATTTGATTCCTATTCAAGAGAATTACTTTATATATAGTCAATATAGGCACAGAGTTAAATTTTTTAACATTTTCTAATGGTGGTGTGCCTCGTGATTTTTTTCATGAAACAAGTGTGCCTTTGCCCAAAAAAGGTTGAAAAACACTGCCTTAGGCACCAAAATGGAGGGGGCGCTGGCCAGGCTTGGGCGGGGGGGGCGGGGCGGGCTAGCAGCAGCTTCTCCGCTGTAGCAGAGAGGTGCTGCTTGCCCCCTACACCACCCCCGGCTCCCGCTAAAGCAGGCTTTGGGGGGCAGGACAGGCAAGCAGCAGCTTCTCCGCTACAGCAGAGAAACTGCTGCTTGCCTCTCCACCCCCCCACCTCCCGCTAAAGCAGGCTTTAGCGGGTGGGTGGGGGGCGCCAGAAGGTGGTTCGCCTAGGGCGCAAGAAGCCCTAGCACTGGTCCTGAGGACATGAAAATAACCCAGCTAAACAATTCCTGCCCCTCCATGCACCTCACAAATCTGCTGCATCAACTTGCCCAATGGTAGGGCCGGCCCTGACTTTGAGTGTGGGGCTGGAGCACCAGCGTAATTTGCAGGGTTTGTAAACTACTCTATTCCGAACTTTAAAATGGAAGGCGTAATGTTGGTGGTCAACAAAAGAGGTTTAAAGACTCTCTCAAAGCAAATCTAAAAAAATGTAGTATGAACACCAACAACTGGTAAACACTGGCCTGCGAGAGCTCCAGTTGGAGAACAGCCTTTACCAAACGTGTCATGGACTTTGAAAATGCTCAAACTCAGGATGAAAGGGAGAAACATCCTAAGAGGAAGGCACATTTGGCAAACCCTCACCATGATCAACTCACGCCCGGAAACCGATGTCCCCCCCACTGTAGAAGGACATGTGGATCCAGAATTGGCCTCCACAGTCACTCACGGACTCTCTGTTAAGACCGTGTTCATGGAAGACCATCTTACACTGCTACAAAGAAGAAGTAGTAGGGTGGACAGGAAGGAGAGGAGAAGACCAGGGTTTCCTGGCAGGTCTGATGAGCTTCTCTGATTGCCTCTCTAGGAATGGGGCTTGGACCATCACAATCCTTCCAACCATTATCTCCCGGCTCAGTTACCTAGATCTCATCTCCCTAGATCTCATCAAACTGCTTCCAGGGCTTCTACCATTATCACGAAGCCCCTGATAAGCTCTCTTGGCTGGATTCCTGTTATCTAATCTGTATAGCAACCTTAACAATCAATTAGATGCCTGTGGCCTTTCTTACTCTCCTTTAACAGGGGGAGGGGGACCACTTCAAGGAGGGCACCAACCAGTCACTAACCAACTCAAGAGATATCTCTCAGTGCTATTGACATTGGTGTCGGAGTGGGGTTGCTTGTTGCAATCAATTGTTTATCTTTTGTTTGGGCTATCTGAACAAGCCAAGGGGTCCCAGTCCCGTAGGGTGGTCTCCATCCTCTGTGTGGGTTTGGAAAGATTTGCATTTAATCAACCAAAGAGAGAGAAAACATTCAGGGGGCCCCTCCCGGTCTTGTACTGTAGAATGCGCAAATCATTCTGTCTAGACAAAGAGACAGTGGCTGAACTGTGCCAGTGGAGAGTAAGACAATCTGGTCCGAAGGCCCTTGCAGACATCTCAAGGTCTCCTTGGAGAGATGCAGATCCATGAGAAGCGGGGGTGGGGGGTGGGAGGAAGGTAGGTGTGGGTTAGACACTTACTTAGTGCTCTGGTGTCTAACCCAGACATTGACACTAACTGGAGCATGCTGTGGGGTGGAATGTGGTAGAAAGGAGATGAGTTTGTTTCATGACCAGGATGGTGTAGTCGTGGTTTGGAGTGTCAGGCTAGGGACCTGGAGGATCTGGGTTCGAATCCCTGCTCAGACATGAAGTTCACTGAGGGCGACCTTAGGGAAGTCGCCCTCTTCTCAGGCCAACCTACCTCACAGGGCTGTTGTGAGGATTAAAGTGGGAGAGCCTTGTGTGCCCACTTCTTTCCCTTAGGATAAAGGTGGGATAGAAATGTCAATCATTTTTTCCCCCATGGACGGAGGTTTGCTCCATAGGAGAAACCAAAATCAAAAGTGTATCTAGAAAGCACCAAACACACAGAAAACCTCTCAGGCCCGTACTTTTTTAGGAATGGAACAAGCAGAAGCCCTGAATTTGCATTTGAGAGCCAGTGTGTGCTGCGTTGCTTAGAGCAGGGGTCAGCAACCTAAGGCCCGTGGGCCCCAAACGGCCCACAGGGGTCGTTTAACTGGCCCGCAAGCCGCCCCCGAACCAAACTACCCGCTCTGCAGGTCCCCATGAGCTGCGCTAACCCGGCACAGCGCAACACAGGGACTCGCTTCCACGGCACCAGAAATCGCGTCTGCGCGGACGCTGGAAATCACAGGTGTGCGCGATCCGGCCCATGGGGGGATCTCCACTGGAGTGAACCGGCCCAGGCAAAGTAAACCTTGCCGATCCCTGGCTTAAAAGTGTCAGACTAGGACCAGGGAAACCAGGGTTCAAATCCCCACTCAACCACGCGAAGCCCACTAGGTGATATTGGGCCAATCACCACCTTTCAGGCTGACCTACCCGGCAGGGTTGTTGTAGGAAACGAATGAAGGAGAACCAAAAATGCCAATTCGACCAACTTGGAGAAAAAAGTGGGGTGTAAATGCAATCAATGATGATTGTTGTGGTGGAGGGAGGGGCATGACTGTAAATTAATCCTGTTCCTGTCTTTACCACCAACCCTCTGCCTTCTGTTTCGTGGGCATCTTGCCAGCATGTGATGGGATGAGGAGGGTACTCGCTTTTCTGTGCGTTGGATTAAAAAAGAGGGAAGGGTACTTGCTCGGTCCTTGCAACACACCCCAAAACAGCAGCCCGGCAACAAGAGACCTTGCGCAGAGAGCAGCTCGGAGCCCCGGTGGGTCCAATAACCACTTAGGAATCTCAGTCTATAGCATATTCCAAATTCCTGGAAAGCTGAGCTCATCTGGGGGAGGTTGCGAAGGAGAGACCCCAGTCACGATCTCTTCTTTACCTAGGACCGACCGTTCGTTGGGCACACAGAAGCCATTGTGGGCAAGTGCGGAACAGAGAGAGGAAATAAAGGAAAGGTTTAAGTGTGTATTTGCTTGTTTGTTTCCTTGCATGTGTTTATATATCCCTTCCAGCTGAAATAAATAATTAATAATAATAATAATAATAATAATAATAATAATAATAATAATAATTTATTTGTACCCCGCCCATCTGGCTGGGCTTCCCCAGCCACCCTGGGCGGCTTCCAACAAATGTTAAAATACATTAAAATGTCACAGATTAAAAACTTCCCTAAACAGGGCTGCCTTCAGGTATTTTCTAAATGTCAGGTAGTTGCTTATCTCTTTGAAAATCCCAAGCATCTCCAGGTAGGGCTGGGAAAGATTCCCTGTCTGGAATTGCTGGACGGCCACACTGCCAGACAGGGAAAGCAACTTTGCATATGCCCAGTGGTGCTCTTGCCTTTGCTATCGCCTGACCGATGCCAGGGCTGAGCTTTGAAGCCAAAGCTGTGCGTAAAATCCAAAACTGAAGCCTCCTTCCAGAGCAGCACGCATAACACACTTAGGAGGCAGGGAGCCTCATTAAACTAGGCACATGCAGAGCTGAACCCACCCTGGGGGTCAACCACCAGGGGCCACATGCCAGTGGTGGGTGGAGCCAAACTGGGCGGGGCCAACATAAACGTCAAACATGCAGGGCATGCCGACAGCCCCTAGCTTACACCTCTTCATTAGGAAAAGAATTGAAAATAAAGTTTCCAATATCGTAATGCCATTATACAAATCTATGGTGCAACGACATTTGGATCAAACCCGTCCACACATCACATAATATAAACTGTGGAACTCTCTCCCACAAGTGGCAGCGATGACCACCAACCTGGATAGCTTTAGGAGCGGGTTGGACAAATTCCAAGGTGCCTACTGGGTGTCTAACTTAACCATTAAGGCTCTGATCAGACTCCGATGTTTCTGAATACCAGTTGCTGGGAACTACAGGAGAAGAGAGGGAAGGGGAAGGGGTAGCTCAAATCAAGTTAATCAATAAAAATACTTAAGCAAAAAATTGTAGAAAGATTTTGACAGATTTCTCTAAGCAATTTGAAAGAACGGTTGTTGGGATGTCTCATTCGCAATCTGCTAAAAAGAGAAGGGTTTCTGGTGGGTGCCCTGCCTCCCCCCCCCAACATAAATCCTGGCTCGCCCATGGAGAGTGGGTGCTCTAGTGCTTGAGTCCTGTGTGTGGGGTTTCCATAGACCTCTGGTTGAGCCCCTATGGCTCCTCTGATATAGGCTAGCTGATATTCCTGCATTGCAGGGGGCAGAACCAGATGAACCTGGGGGGAGGGAGGGTACAGTTCTGTGATTCTGTTATAAAAATTCTGTAACGGGGTCTCCAAAAAAAAAAACCCAGATACAAAAAAAACCAAAAACACAGAAAATGAACCCTGTTTATGCTTTGATTTAGCAGGAATGGTTCCTTATATGTTAAATTTATTAATTTGGACCACTGCCTTTTTTAGAATGGTTTTTCACAGATTGGTTTGGAAGGTGAACCTTGGGCATATATAAATTTTAATTGGACTCCCTTCTGGAGATGGACCCAGTTACAGAATTTTTATAACAATTCTATGCTATAGGCTCATAGGCACACACACGCAAGCATTCATAAGAGGGCAGGATATGCTTCCATCAACGGTGTCTCCGAAAATTTTTGCACATCTCTTGGGAAGACGGGAGAACTACCAGTAATACCAGTGTGCTGGAAGAAGCAAAGATCACCAGTGTTGAAGCAATGATTCTTCAACATCAACTTCGTTGGACTGGTCATGTTGTGCGGATGCCTGATTATCGTCTTCCAAAGCAACTACTCTATTCCGAACTTAAAAATGGAAAGCGTAATGCTGGTGGTCAACAAAAGAGGTTTATAGACTTTTGCTGCGTTATCAGACTGTCTCAAGACAAATCTAAATATAAGGTAAAGGTAAAGGGACTCCTGACCGTTAGGTCCAGTCACGAACAACTCTGGGGTTGCGGCGCATATCTCACTCTATAGGCCGAGGGAGCTGGCATTTGTCTGCAGACAGCTTTCGGGTCATGTGGCCAGCATGACTAAGCCGCTTCTGGCGAACCAGAGCAGCGCACGGAAATGCCGTTTACCTTCCCGCTGGAGTGGTACCTATTTATCTACTTGCACTTTGTGCTTTCAAACTGCTAGGTTGGCAGGAGCAGGGACCGAACAACAGAAGCTCACCCCGTCGCAGGATTCGAACCGCCGACCTTCTGATTGGCAAGCCCTAGGCCTGTGGTTTAACCCACAGGGCCACCCGTGTCCCTTGAGCTTGTTTGGAGGTTCTAGCAGGGGAGCGCAGCTATCGTATACCCTTGACCGAAGAACGGTACACTCCTTCTATCTGGGATGGTCGTCCTCTTCCACCGAGCGCGCAGCTTCGGGAGGGACGCACATGGAGCGGTGAGGGAGGAAGGGGACACCCGCCTAGCCAGCCAGATCAGCCGAATCAACCCTGGCGATCAATGGGGTGACAGATGTCGCAGCCAGATCGCCCTCACATCCCGTATCCCTACTAAACATATGTAGTACTGTATAAACACTGACAACTGGGAAACACTTGCCTGCGAGCGCACCAATTGGAGAACAGACTTTACCAAAAGTGCCATGGGCTTTGAAGACACTCGAACTCAGGACGCAAGGGAGAAACGTGCTAAGAGGAAGACATGCTTGGCAAACCCTCACTGTGATCAACTCCTGCCCAGAAACCAATGTCCCCACTGTGGAAGGATGTGTGGATCCAGAACTGGCCTCCACAGTCACTTAAGGACTCATTGTTAAAACTGTGTTTATAGAAGACAATCTTACTTGGCTACCAGGGATCGCCAAAGAGAGATATATAAGAGAGATATTCACACATTCAGAAACACACGCACTAGGCAGTGGGGAACAGGCAGTCAAGCAGATATTCACATACACACACAGCAATTTTTTTTGGGGGGGGGCAGGGAGGACAGGCCGTCTTTAAGCCACTTCCTTTTGAGTAAGCATGTTTAGGATATGTTGCCCCAGAAGCCTCGCGTTCGTTTCCCCCGCGGCGTCCTGCTTAGCGGGAATGCGCTCTGCACATGCTCTGAGTCACACTCATCGCACAGTGACACATGTCCGGAATGAAGCCGTGCCAAGAGCAGGCCCGCTTCTTCTCCGCTGGGCAAGAGCGCTTCTTCTCTTCCGCCGCCTCCTCTCCTCGTAGTCCGGAGACAAGCGAGGGGATCGGGGCCGCTGGCTTCTGCCCCCAGCCAGCGCCTGGGAGTCTGCGCCCCAGCGGCAGAGACAGGCCGGCGACCCCGGCGCGCTTCCTATCAGCGGACACCTCATTAATATCCCCCCGGGAGGGCGGCCTGGCTCCGGCGCAGGAGGGGAAACCGGAGCAGGCGCCGTTTACACGGGGCGGAAGAGGACGGAGCGGGAAGCGATTGGAGAGCGCGCAGAAAGGGGACGGGGAAGATCATTGCGTTCTACAGGAGAGGGAGCTGAGAGGCGCGAATAGGGCAGAGGGTGGAGGGGAAGATTGTCACATAAAACCAGGCCAGGCCACGATAGGGTGGGTTGCAGCATCAGTGGTGGTGCAGGAAGATATTCAAACACGCAGGATGGGGGTAATTGTATTAAAATGGGGCCAATACGGGATCAGGCCCGGCCCTTGGCCCATCTAGTCCAGCATCCTGTTCTCATAGTGGCCAGCCACGTGCCTTTAATGGGAAGACCAAATGCAGGATCTGGACATGGGCATAGCTGTGGGGGGGGGAGCAGAGGGGCAGCTGCCCCCTCCCAGAAATCAAAAATAAATCAATTAAAATATTTAAGTAAACGAGGTTTCTTCCCCCCCCCCCAAAAAAAAAAAAAAAAAACCATAAATCCTGCCTACGCCCATGGACCTGAGCAGAAGGGCAAATCTTTCTGCTGGTACTTCCTAGCATTCAGACACAGTAAACCAGGACGTAACCACTGATAGTCCTCTCCTCCATGAATTTCTCTATTTTATTTTATTGCATTGCATTTCTATACGCCCTTCATCCAAAGATCACCGAGAGATTTGCAATTGAATTGAATTGGAATGAATTGAATTGAATTTATTTGGTCCAGTCTGGTGACCATCACTCCATCTCCCGCAGTGAACGTCATAGCTTAACTCTGATGGATGGATGCATGAGTGCGTTACGTCACGTGCCCCGAATCTGCCAGTTTCCCACTTCCTTGGGCGACCCAGTTGGGCTCCTGAGCTCAAAATCAAGGCAGAGGAAGCAAGAGGTGGGTCAGGCTCCCAGATCAGGCGCTCTGAAGTGGCCCCATTGACTTTATCGGGGTCACTCTTGAAAGAAAAGTGGTTCCGGGGGCTATAGCCGATCTCGAGGGCAGAGTCCCCTCTCCTGTTTTGATACTCAGCTGGCCAGAGCTAAAAAAAATAAACAAATAATTGTGTGTGCACGTGTGTTTTAATATGCCAGTGTTTTAAAACTGTTTCTATAGATGCAGTAATTTCACATCTGCCTTCTCGTCTTGTTGTGAAATTGCTTTGAGATTCTCCTTAGGAAAACGAAAATGAAAATTCGAATGCACGCTACCGAATGCAGGTTGCAGCCAAACAGAGATGTATGAGCGTAATGTGTGCACGAGAATTAAGATTTATGCATAAAAATACAAATGTATTTGAAAAGATGATGAGAAGAAGAAGAAGAAGAAGAAGAAGAAGAAGAAGAAGAAGAAGAAGAAGAAGAAGAAGAAGAAGAAGAAGGTAGGATCCAGCTGCCTCGTTCCGTCAGAGCAAGTTTTTTTTTGCGTGTGCCAGGGAACTTTGCCCGCTCTCCTCTCTTTCTCCTCCCTGGGTGCGCTTACTCCCTCCCCCCAAATCTGTCCTTTGAAAGAACCCGGAGAGAATATTTAAAGGGAACGTGGCGAGGAGGAGAAAGGAAAGTACCTAGTATTATTTATAGTGCTACATTGCTGCTACTCTGTTGTTGTGCGCTTCAGATTTAATTCAGTTTCTTGTGTGAACGTGGCTGGGCCATTTAACTTGGAGGAAAGCTGCAAAAGAACGAAAGAGCTTGGAGCAAAATGATGAGGGCTCGACATAGTGGCGATTGATCTGGCTTTTTAAAATAAAAATCTATATGCCCCACTAATTGCACAATTTATGCATTTCATAAACTGAGGTTTAAAATTAAACCCTCTCCATCATTGGGAGATTTAATTTACAGTGTCTGCTCTGGAGTAAGCCCCACTAAGTTCCAATGGGGGGGGGGCATGCATTCATTTGCAACCTTGAAGTCAGTCCCATTGATCTTAATAGGGCTTCGCTCTGAGTAGACGTGCTTGCAGACCCGTCATACAAGCTGCGAGGAATTCTCCCCTGAAATCAAGGAGCAAATCTGCTGCTGGGTAAATTTGCTTAGGATTTACTCAGGATTTTAGCATATTTGTCTTGGAAACAAATTAGAGAAGCTCTGTTGAAAGGTGGTCTGCGCATAGTGTCAACAAACAAACAAATTTAAAAATGAGTATTTGGGGGGGGGGGGGAGAGAGCAACTATGTCCGTGACGTTCTGCTTGGATATTTCTCCTTGAAAATGAGAGTCAGCATGAGGTAGCGGCTAGTAATGACAAACCTAAACTGCATCTTAAAAAGCAGAGACATCACCTTGCCGATAAAGGTCCCTATAGTTAAAGCTATGGTTTTCCCAGTAGGGATATATGGAAGTGAGAGCTGGACCATAAAGAAGACTGATCTCCGAAGAATTAACGCTTTTGAATTATGGTGCTGGAGGAGATTCTTGAGAGTCCCATGGACTGCAAGATCAAACCTATCCATTCTGAAGGAAATCAGCCCTGAGTGCTCACTGGAAGGACAGATCCTGAAGCTGAGGCTCCAATACTTTGGCCACCTCATGAGAAGAGAAGACTCCCTGGAAAAGACCCTGATGTTGGGAAAGATGGAGGGCACAAGGAGAAGGGGACAGAGGACGAGATGGTTGGACAGTGTTCTCGAAGCTACTAACATGAGTTTGACCAAACTGTGGGAGGCAGTGGAAGACAGGAGTGCCTGGCGTGCTCTGGTCCATGGGGTCATGAAGAGTCGGACACGACTAAACAACAACATGAGGTAGTGGCTAGAGAGTCGGACTACGACCTGGGAGACCAGGGTTCAAATCCCCACTCGGCCATGAAGCCCCTGAGTGACCTTGGGACAGTCACTACCTCACAAAGTTGATGTGAGAAGTCGGATATGCCCACGTAACTCCTTGCAGGGAAGGTGGAATATCAAAATAATATTAATAAGTGTAAATAACAAATAATATGTGGACTGCAATCACACTTCGTTAAGTTCCCACTGAATGCAATCATCATTTACTTCTGAGTAAATATGTTCAGGGTTGCATTAATGGAGAGCAGTAATTATTGATGCCGAACACTTGAAATGATTGACATCAGCAGAGATTTACTTTCAAGAAATGAAAAGTCTCTCTTTTATTTGGATATACCCCAAACTCACTAGTTCACATTATAAACGGTTATACGAAGTAGCAAATCCCGCAGCGGCTCCAGATTATCTGTTTGTCTGTTTCTTCAAATGCATTAGGGCATATAAACATGTGTTTTTGGTTTTTTTACAGCCTGATGCTAAATATTTGATTTTGGAAAGATCAAAGGGATCCCAACTGATCCTGTGTCTCTTTGCTAAGAAGTAAACCCCACTAAGCTCAACGAGCGTCTGCACAGTTTATTCCAAAGTAAAACCCATTGTGTTCAATGGTGCTTACTCCGTAGGAAGTACCGTAGTAGGATCCTGCCCCCTTTCCTCCCAAGAAAGTGTGCAGCGGATTAAACCCTAACACTCCCCCAAATCCTGTGCATTTTTCTTAGAAAGCGAAAGCTGCAATTCTACACCCACCTATCCTGGAATTCAATGGGGCTTACTTTTCAAGGGACATGACTGCGCTGAAGTCTCAAAAAGATCCTATACACCTTTTCTCAGTGATAACCGCCCACTAACTTGGACTTACTCCCAAGTAAACCTGGGGAGGATCACGGAGCCTGAATTCTTTCTTTCTTTCTTTCTTTCTTAAAACGAAAGTTGTATTCAACTGTCCTCCCATAACCAGAAAATAATCTGAAAATATCTGCCAGCTAACACTATGTGCCAATGGCTGAAAATGGGGTCCTAACCCTCAGTGTCCCGATATAAAGCAGATGGGCCCTATCCGGATTAACAGTTAAATTGGTGCCGTGTTTATAGGCGAATGGGCGGCGCCTAAGGCCGCGATCCTAAACGCTTTGCTTGGCGGCCGTGCAAGAGAATTTCTGCGTGCGCTCCTGAGGGATTTGCGCGCCCCCTGTTTCTGAGTAGGTGAGCATTTAATTCCTCCCCGCCGGATCGATCGGCCTTGGAAAACAGGGCGCCCTCCAAACGTTGCTTTGATCTGTAACACCCACCCGCGGTCCCAGGCAGCTGAAAATCCCAAATAACCTGATTGTCGAAAGCTGCAATCCTAATGCATACTTTCTGATTGGGCAAGGCCATCCCGCCGAGTTCTCCAGGGAACTTGCGGCGCGGCCCTAACCCCGAAAGTAAGTCCTGTTGGATTCCATAGGGTTTGCTCCTACCTAAGTGGGGTTTAGGATCGCAGCCCTTCTCGGGGTTTGTAATGGATCAGACTTGCTAAAGCGTTGACGAAAATAATAAAAAAAGAAGTTGGGAAATTCTTCAGACTGGACGTTCTTTTTTGATTGCCATACGGTGATATCAGTAATGCTCCGAGTAGACCTTTTGAAACCAATGGACTTAAGTTACACTACTCCATTGATTTCAATGAGTGTATTTTAGGACTTACATATCGCCCTTTGTTACTATAATTATTAATTTTTTTAAAAAAATGTAGAGCAGGCTTCCTCAACCTCGGCCCTCCAGATGTTTTGAGACTACAATTCCCATCATCCCTGACCACTGGTCCTGCTAGCTAGGGATCATGGGAGTTGTAGTCCCAAAACATCTGGAGGGCAGAGGTTGAGGAAGCCGGATGCAGAGCAAACCACCATCAACGTGTCTGTAAATAAACGTACAGATTTTGCAAATCCATTTCTCTACTAAGCTTAACGTCCCCACTGATCTCGGGAGAGGTTTAAGCAGGTGCTTATATTTTCCCCTCTTCCCCCCCCTTTGAAATAAATAGAACATGCACCGCCATCTTGGCCACGTTTACTCGGGAGTAAGCCCCACTGGGCTTGCACTGGGAGTCAGAACTGCCCCCTTGGCAATTTCTCTGGGCAATCTTACTTGACGAGACTGCCCCCTTGGCAATTTCTCTGGATGCAATCTTACTTGAACGCAAGCCCCACATAACACATTTAATTTACTTATAAAAATGTTAATGTTTTATATGAATTTCCTTCTTTTCTTTTCTTGTGTGATGTATTTATTATGGTTATGTTTTTAAATGTAAGTCGCTTGCAGACTTTTTTAGATAACAGGCGGCATAATAATAATAATAATAATAATAATAATAATAATAATAATAATAATAATAACAACAACGAAATAAATAAATAAATTACAATAATATACAATAAAATGAATACAATAAAAACAATTGAATTTGCTTCCAATTAAACGTTTTTTTCTTTTTCATAATTTGTCCTTTCTCAATTTATTGCCACTTTTTCCTTATCTCTACTTAACTTTCTTCGATTCTTTTCTTTCCCAGCAGAAACCAACTCGATCTCTTCCTATACGTGGTGTATGTCTTTCCCGCAGCTTTCCCGCAAGATTTTTCCTCCTTCTTTACACAACAAGACTGGGCGAAGTCCAGATTCATTTTTTTCTCGGTGTCAAGAGAAGCCTTCTTCTGGAAAAGGCAGCAAAACCACCAGCGCTGCAGTCAGATTTCACACTGTTCCTCTTTCGTGCGTGTGTCATGTTGTAAAAATATTATTACCTCTAAAGGAAGAAGCATTTTTTCCTTAAAAAGCAAATTAATAACGAGGAATTTTTGGAATAAATTTTAAGCAGCAGGGCTAAAAAGCGAAAAAGTCGTTATTTTCCATTGCATTCACGGAATTTACGGGGGTAAATTTGCCTTTACGGGGGTTATTTGGTTATTGATTTTATTTTGATTATATATTTTGTGGTTTTATATTTTGATTTTGTTCTGTGAACCGCCCTGAGACCTCCGGGTATAGGGCGGTATATTATTATTAATAATAATAATAATAAGGTTTCCTTATGAAATATCTATGGCTGTGTGTTTGTTTGTTTGTTTGTTTGTTTAACGAGTGTATTTTAAAAACCTATTTTTCCCACGTATCTTTATATTCCGCAAATATATTAAGACTAGTTTGTTTTTATCTTATTAAAATGTATAGAATTAAGGCATATTCAATGTATTTGGCGTTCTTTCATTTCTTTCTTTTTAAAAACAAACAAACAAACTCTCTTCTTATTGAATATTCCATAAGAAACTACAGTCACACACCGTATAAATCCTTACTCGGGAGTTCCATTGATTTCAACGCATCCTTCTCCCGGGTAAACACGGGACTCCCCCACAGAAATCAACTGGACTTACTTCTGAGTAATCCGACTGCAGGCAAACCGGGCGCAACCCTACCGAGAAATCCTCAGTGGAACCAAGTTAACTTCCGAGTACAGTAAAAGCATATATAGGCCGTTTGGTTTCTTAAAAGCAAAAATGCCATCCTGTTATTTCGGAGTGTGTGTATATGTTTTATGTTCTTACAGCAACGTGTTCAGCGAGGACGGAAGATTCCCTTCGGAGACAAATCAGAGACTACTTTATAGTTTATAGGAAATCCACCCATTTTCCTGGATCGTCGGAAAAGCTGGTCGATTACCTCTGCTCATTGCAACGTTTCAAACAGATTCAGCCGCTCTTTCGACACCGCGCTCTGAAAAATATACAGTACATATGCGTAATTTTGCGCCTTCATCTCTGCCTCCTCTTCAACCTACAGCTGGACATCAAGACGATCGCAGACTTTCCCCCACTTTTTCTTGGCTGTTGTTAAGTAAGAGTCTGTCTCAATTTCACAGCCGACTCTTTACTCTCTGCCTGTTTTATCTCGAAAAGATTGTAGCTTCCCCCCCCCCCTTGTTGTTTTTTTTTACACACCCGCTAAGCTTCATACGCAACAGAAGCCGACCACCGTTATCACCGCGTGCAATTTTTCCAGACGCTGCGTTGAACACTATATGTATTCTGCAAGCCTCGATATTCTCCTTGAAAATAATTACTGCCTCCTGGAAGAGCAGAAACCACCATTTAAAAATAAATTAAAAAAAACAAAAAGGCATTGAAGTCTCTCCCTTCGAAATGCAAAGCAAAACGTTGGCACTGTAGCCAGATCAGACACCATTAAGTCATAGATAATGCATTCTGCAGCACCATGATTAATGTTACAGCTCTGATATGAATGTGCTTTAGAACCACAGTGATTCTTTCTTCTATGAAGAATGCAATTGTTCCCATTTCACAGACAGGGCAAACTGAGACCAAGCAGCGGCAATTGACCCGAAGTAAAGGAGTCCAGCCTAGAGCTCTGAACTTCATTGCAGGAGTTACCAAACTGTGGTCCATGAACTTGAAGTGGTCCAGGGCATGCCTGTGAAGGACACTTGCCGTTTGAATTCTATTCTATGGGATTCAAACTGCAATACAATAAAATGCATTATAGGAGACAAAGGAAGGAATTAAAATACAATTTAAAAATCATACAGCACCTAGCACAACACATTACAATTGCTCTACAACAGGCAGGGAAAAGTCATTAGATAGTTCTCCAAAACTCTCAGCAGCTGTCAAGCAATCTGTAGCAGGGGGGGTGGATAACCACAGACCTATTGGATTTCACTGACTCTTGAGGGTCGCAAGATGTTAATGCAATACAAACAATCCACTTAAATACAATTTTAAATGGGGGGGGGCGGGTTGGAGGGGGGGAAAGCATAAGACCAGTTTACAATTTCATAATAAACTAAACAGCAGGTCAGTTTAGTTTCAGGTTAGGAAATAAATCAAAGATAAACTAAAAGAAGGTATCATATCTGCAGCCCATGCTATATCACAGTTTGCATTTGATTTCAGTATTGATGAGCTTCGAGACCCCAGTCTTAAATAATTTGCTTCTACATAAATCTTTTTTGTAGCCGAGCGATTTAGTTTCAGTTGATTTGTTCAGGTGGATCGTGGTCTTCAAAGTATATAACCTTTTGATGCAACTCTTGTTCCTTTGTTATGTGTTTTATACTGTACTGGTGCTTGTACACCAAAAAATAAAGGAAAGCATTCAATCATATTTGGAAGGGACACCTGAGGATCATCTAGTCCAACCCCCTGCAATGCAGGAATATGCAGCTGTCCCATACGGGGATCAAACCTGCAACCCCTTGCCATTCTCAGCACCTCACTGTGACCAACTGAGCTATCCAGGCAGTGTGGAAGGGGAACCATTAATTTCAATAATTAAAAAGTTTAAAAGTTTTTGTTTAGGCAAGCCTCTCCAGGCATGTAGAGAAGTCAGGTGTGTTTTAGTTCTTTTTGGCTAGCGTTGATTTTAATCACATTTTGAATATTGTTGAATACCTGTTAAATATTGTTAAATACCTGGACATGATTTCAAAAAGAAAGGGGGAAACGCAGGGAATACTTTACCGAATGGTGCCCCAAAATATACACCTGGACTTGTTTTGATTAATTTCTACAGGAGACTTTGCAGTTTTTAAAGTCATAATTAGGAAAAATTGTAATAATCACATATAAAAGGAAGAGTATGCAAGAAGTAAATAAGGAGGCCATTTACAGGATAAAGGAAGACTTTTGTTTTTATGTGTAAGTGGATAGGAGTTTAATTTTGATAATTAAATTGTCAATGGTGGTGGGTTTGTTTGTATGTATGAGTTGTTGTGGACTATGTTGTAAAAAAATAATAATATATTTTTTAAAAAAACCTATTTTTGACTGTTTTTTGGTCCATGCATCCATGTTTTTAGGACCTACCTTATTTCTACCATTTTAATCTCAAGTGTCCAAAGCCAAGGTAAAAAGGTGCATCTTCGGCATTCGCTGGCATCTGTACAGCGAAGGTGCCAGGTGAACCTATGTGGGGAGGCTGCTCCGCAACTTAGGAGCCACCACAGAAAAGGCCTTTTTGTTTTAGCTACTGAGAAGAAGATTTGTAGGAATGCATAAATGATAAAACAGTACAGAATGAGGCAAGATCGGGGCCAGAATTATGGGCAGGCTAATTCTACGCAGGGCTCAGGAGTTTAGGTTTTCCCCATCATAGATGATTTACTGAAATTTCCGCTCAACAGCTGAAGCAAACAGTGCATATTCACTTGTAAAGATGGAGACAGTGACGTGCACAGCCAGCATTGCATTAACATTCTTATTCTATTTTAAAAAGCATAATAATAATAATAATAATAATAATTATTATTATTATTATTATTATTATTATTATTATTATTATTTATACCCGCCCATCATGGCTGGGCTTCCCAGCCACTCTGGGCGGCTTCCAACAAAATATTAAAATACAATAATCCATCAAACATTAAAAGCTTCCCTAAACAGGGCTGCCTTCAGATGTCTTCTAAAAGTCTGGTAGTTGTTGTTCTCTTTGACATCTGGTGGGAGGGCGTTCCACAGGGCGGGTGCCACTACCAAGAAGGCCCTCTGCCTGGTTCCCTGTAACTTGGCTTCTCGCAGTGAGGGAACCGCCAGAAGGCCCTCAGAGCTGGACCTCAGTGTCCGGGCAGAACAATGGGGGTGGAGGCGCTCCTTCAGGTATACTGGGCCAAGGCCGTTTAGTATAGTACTTAGAAGAAACTTTTGCAGCCATTGAGCCCATTCCACAGACTTGTAAGCAACCCTGCATGAGAATTGTGTGTCAGTTGCAAAATAAGCTGGGATAGAGGGTATTCATCAGCTGCTGAACAAACAGGGGGTGGGGTTTGATGCTGAAGATGCTAGGAGCCTAGGGCGTCATTTGGTCTAGGGATGGCCTCTGCCATGATGATGGGATTATATATTATTTTGACTTAGTCAATGGGTAGATCAGAACCAGGATCTAGGCACCCACCCCCCACCCGCAACAAAGTGACTTGGGTTCCTGGCAGAGGAGATAATCTGAATTGTTTGAAAAGGACCTGATTAGGGTTGCTAGACCTTCAGGGCTGACCTGGAGTCTTGGCTTGCCTGCTGCCCTCCAGGTGGCAGAGGGAGGGTTTGAATCTGGGTGAGATCACCTTAACAATTTTTTTTTTAAAAAAAAAGTGCATGCAGATTGCAAGCTTCAGGCTGCAAATTATTACATAGACCCTTTGGGGAGCCTGCTCTCCACTCTCCCTGTGGCTAATGTTTAATGTGATTTGCTTAATGACATCAACGGGGGCTGCCTCCCCCTCCCCCCCATGAAATCACTGGAGAGCCACCCCATGACATCACCAGGGCCTGCCCTTGGGTCTCAGGCGCTCCTGACCTGACAGTTCTAGACTTGATGTGGCAACAGGCAGGCTCCTCAGGCATTCTGCACAAACTGCACATATTGTAAAAAAAAAAAAAACCAACCTAGAAATTATTGCACATATAGGAAGTCAGATCATTGACCCATCAATCTCAGTATTGTCTACACTAGTTTGCAGTAGCTCTTCAGGGTTAACAGGCAAGAAGTTTCCCCCAGTCCTATCTGGAGACACAGGGGATTGAACCTGGGAGCTTTTGCATGCAAAGCAGAGGCTGTACCACTGAGCTATGGCCATTCCCCCAAACCATTCTGATTTTCAAAGGTGGAAGTGTGCATGCGCACGAAAGCTCATACCAATAACAAACTTAGTTGGTCTCTAAGGTGCCAAATCCCAAATCAAATTGAGCCAATTTGGGCCCTTGTCCAGGTCAGGCCAAGGCAGCTGCAGATCACTATTGAGTGTAATGATTTGTGCCCATTGTAGATAAATATGATCTGTAAAAGAACCCGGACAGACTGTCTCCAAACTGTTGCAATTACAACACCATATAAGGATAATGCCAGGGTAAGGAGAGAGGGAGAGGGGGAGGAAAGGAGAGGAGAGGGACCTTGCTTAATGAGAGCTGTAGGGCTAGCCTAGAGAGCTATTAAGAGACCCAACCCTCTTCATTCACAGGGCATAGGGGCTGCAGAAATGGTGAAATCTTAAAATACAGAACTCTCTTGTAAATTCTGTCTTGTGGAAAGAGTTTGATGGCATTCGTTTAGCTTGTCTTTTGTCTCCTTCACAATATATATCTTTTTGTTTCCATCGTTTCCCAATCAATCCTAGCCCCACCCTTGTTTTAAATTTGTTGTCTTAATAGTCCTCTTGCCCCCCCTAAAAGAAAGGCTCTTCTTTTTAGGTTAGGTTTATTTACAGCTGTTTTCCATATCTGTCTTTATCCCCACTTGAAAAAGAGAAACCTTTAAGAGTGCCTAACACACAAACTCTCTTGAGCTACCTGTCTTCAGTTTGGCAGGGTTAATACCCTCTTGAGGTCGTGTCATGTCTCCAGATTCCATGCACCTAGGTGAAACAACAACAAGCTTCTTTAATTTTAAAAATTAAAAGGGGATAGCCACCAAAACAAAACCCCTATAGCTACTTGCCTGCAGTGTGGCACACTTACCATCCTGAGTGGTTACCATATCTCCAAATTTCATTCCCCATGTGAAAATAAACAGAAACAAAGCTTTATGGCCATTTTGAAACATTTTAAATTTTCAAGTTGTTTGAATGAAATTCCTTGATCTAGCTGTCAAAAACAACAACAGAATTAATCCCTTATGTAGGGGCTAGCACATCTGCAAAATTCACAATCCTATGGACCCAAATTTATTGCATTTATTTGTTTGTCTGTATACATCACTCTTCTTCCAAAGATCTCAGGAACGAAGATCTCACAGAACATTGTGGCCATTTTTGCTACCCAAAGAATGTCAAGGATTTGCATTTTCTGGACTGTGATCTGGATTCAGTTCTGGCACGGGCCAGATTGGGTCCAGTCCAAATCAGGTCTGATCTGGCTTGACAAATCAGACCCATGAATCACACAAAGGCCAATTCTTTCTTCAGAGCAGTCTCCTTTGTAATTTTTGAGCTCCAGCGCTCTAACAAACGCATTACAACCACTGGGAGCTGCAAGAGAATTTTGTGGCATGGAGTCCCCCCAGCCAGGACACTCCATTCCGTTCTATTCCACCTCCCCACTCCTGGTTTTCTGCATTCTCCCCTTTTCCAACCATCTGTTGGTGCCTTCTGCACCCATAAGGAGTGCTTAACCCAGGGGTCAGCAAACTTTTTCAGCAGGGGGCCGGTCCACTGTCCCTCAGACCTTGTGGGGGGCCCGCACTATATTTTGGGGGGGGGAATGAACGAATTCCGTCGCCCCACAAATAACCCAGAGATTCATTTTACAATAAAAGCACACATTCTACTCATGTAAAAACACGCTGATTCCCGGACCATCTGCGGGAGGGATTTAGAAGGCGATTGGGCTGGATCCGGTCCCCGGGCCTTAGTTTGCCTACCCATGGCTTAACCCTTGTTGGACCAGCTTGCTTATCCCTCCCTCGTGTTCACTGTGTGGATGATGCCTTTAGGGCTACTTCAGAACCAGCACACGTTGAATTGAGTTTGCATTTGTCATGGATGCTTCAGTTGAGATTCCTGCATTGCAAGGGGTTGGATTGGATGACCCTCAGGGGTCCCTTCCAACTCTACAAGTTCTACAAACCTTTGCTATCCCAGCAGACACAGTTCAGAATCATTTGGGGAGGGGGGTAATGGGACTCCACTCCTCAGCAATCTCTTAGCCAGGCCACGACTCCACAGCCCCACACTTTGCTTCAGCAAGGGATTGGTATCACGTGCCCTGAAGTGGTTCTCTGTCGTCCTTGGTTGGACCTGTGCATGTGACTGTACGTCAGGCAGACAGAAGGGTCTAAAGGTTAATAGGGCAATAAGAGAGCAATATTGCTGCATTAAAAAAAAAGGAGGGAGGGATATCATCCATTATTCTGCAGCCTTCAAGACCGATAACAGGAAAAAGCAGCCATTGATTCTGGGCAACAATGATTTATCATTTCCTTACTGCTGTTTTTTCAAATACAGGGTTTTTTTAAAAATAAAAAGTTGCTATCTTAATACATTCTGTTACTATTTTTATTATCATTTAATTTATATGCCGCTTTAGGTGCCAAAATGCCAAACCCCTGTCTGAAAGTTAGCAGGGCTAAACCCCCAAGTAGGAAGCTAGGCTGGCAAGTCTGCAAATCTCATGGCCCAGTGAAGAAGACAAGAAAGTTGCGGCTATTTTGGGAAAACAAAAAAAATAAAAATAAAAAATTCCTTCCAGTAGCACCTTAGAGACCAACTAAGTTTGTTCTCGGTATGAGCTTTCGTGTGCATGCACACGGCTATTCTGGTTCCTCGATGCAAGTTAATGGGATTTCTGAAGGTTTGTGTCCACGTAGATGGACTTCCTCCGCCCTTAAAAAAACACACCTGATATTGATTCATTGGAAACGTATACCGCAGTCAGTAGAACATGAGACTTTTAATCTCAGGATTGTTGGTTCGAGCCCCATGCTGGGCAAAAAGATTCCCTCATTGCAGGGGGTTGGACTAGATGACCCTTGAGGGTCCCTTCCAACTCTATGATTCTACGAGAATACCATGGCCCCCCCTTCCATCAATGCCTAGAAGACATGACAGCTCTTGCAACGTACAAATGGATTGCTTTTAGACGCAGAACGTGCATGGATAAATATAACATTGTTTGGAATCCATTTATAAATGGTATAAGGACTTGTTCATAATTTTGCATTTGTTGGAATAACTGTGTTTTACTTTCACACCCGTATATCATATTGGATCACAATTTCAAGGTTTCTTTGTTAGTTGCTCTCTTTCTTTTCTTTCACTTCCTCGCTGAAAAACTTCAATAAAATATTCTTCTTCTTTTTTAAAAAGAGACTTGTGTTTTGTGGATTAGGCTCTGGATCAGACCGGATTAAATAAGATCTGATCCAGGTTTGCAAATCAGGCTTTATAAATTGCATGTGTTTAATAGCCCTGCCCTGCATAATCGATCTCAAGGCACAGCATTTGAATGGCAATGATCATCAACTTTTCGGGGACCCCAGCGCCCTCAAATATTTTACCAGGGAGGGCCTCAGCCCCTAGGAATTGGCTTCTATGCTAGTAGCCATCCCTAGCCCTCTCCCCCATGAATTTCCCTAATCTTCTATAAAAGCCATCTAGCTTGGTGACCAACAGTGCCTCCTCCAGGAGTGAGTTCCATAGTTTAGCTATGCGCTGGATGAAGAGAAGGACTTCCTTTTATCTGTCCTGAATTTTCCAGCATCCAGCTTTCATGAGTTCAGTAGCATAGAGAGGCAGGGACAAGGTGGAAGGGGCACACCGGGCATCGCGGGGGTTTGCAGGGTGGCAGGGGGGACCGCAGGGCATCCCGGGGGCTGTTGGGCATCCTGGCTGGGGGACTGCAGGGTGACACGGGGGGGGGCGGGCTGCAAGCTGGCACAGGCGCTGTCCTTCCCTCAAAATGCTAGCTAAGCAAGTTCTGGAGATGTTCCCCCCAAAAGCTCTGCTTAACAACTGCGGCTGATCTCCAAACAAGTTGGCTTTCCCAACGCCACAATATCCTTTTGAGGCCCACGTTCACAGCACGTTTCCACTCCTGTCTCAGCGACATCTACCCCGGCTTGGTCATGTCCACAGAATGGAAAATTTCGGGATCCCCAAGGACTTGCTGGCCCGGCTGTGTGGGAATGCCACAAAGCCTGGAGGCAACCAGTAAGATTGCTCATCCATAGCAGTGACCAGCGGAGGAATGAGCACTGGGAAGAGTGTAGTGGGAAGAATGGGACACCTCTATCTGCCACAAAGCACGCCTCTCCCGCAATGGTCTCTGCCAAGACAGACAGGTGCCAGCAGCAACAGCAAGACCTTTATTTATACAGGGACCTAATGAGAATATCCATTAAAAAAAGCAACCGTACCAAAAGGAATTCTTGTGAAAATAAGTAATATTAAGGTTGGCGGGATTTTGTCCTTGTTCAGGGTGCTATATTACCTAATAATATTGCCCCTAATTGTCTGTCTGTCTGTCTGTCCTTCTATCTGTCTATCTATCTATCTACACACACACACACACACACACAGTTTCCCTCCCCCCAAAGGAAGGAAGCTTGGCTCAGTTGTGCAGCAGATATACTCCCACCTCCAAAAAGCATCTTTTGAAAAAATGGAGGAGCAGAAAGTCCCAGGTTCAGTTCCCAATGGCATTTCCAGGCAGGGCTGGGAATCACAGAATCTTAAGAGTTGGAAGGGACCCCGACGGTCATCTAGTCCAACCCCCTGCAATGCAGGCATCTCAACCCGATGTCCCCCCCATCCAATTTGAAACCTGAGCAGGCCCTGCTTAAGCTTTGCAAATGTGTGCCAGGCCAGCTGTTCCGTCGCTGCGACGCTAGCAGGGGGCCTCCTGCAGAGCTGCTGCCGGCCCGTGTTGGCGCTACTGAGTTGGCTGGATCAATGTTGTGAGTCATGTGAAAGCAAGTAAGTCCCTGTGTGTGTTCCTATGGTGTGGCGAAGGCCAAGTCGCCAGGCAGGAGGCAAGAAAGTGGGGAAAGAGGAGGAGGAGGAGAAGAAGGAGAAGAAGGAGGAGGGAAGAGGTGGGAAGCGTCAGCAGAAGTCCTGCTTGTCGAGGTCCTGGCCGAGGGGGGCTGGGCCGGAGGCGCCTGACGCCTTTGCCTCTCCCTCTCTCTCTTTCCCTCCCTCCCTCCCTCCCTCCCTCCTTCTCTCTCTCTCTCTCTCTCTCTCCCCCCGGCAGGAGGGAGGCGTGTTGCTCCTGCGGCCGCCCGAGGCAGGCAGCCTGCTGAGACGGGCCAGGAGCCTCGCGCGGGCCACTTGCGGGCTTTTTTCAGCGGCGTGATCAAGGCTCCCTGGCCCCCGGAGCGCCGGCGTTGGCACGGCAGGCTGCGCCTCGGCGCTGCTCCGGAGTGGAACCAGCTTCGTGGGGAAGAGAGCCCGACTCGGAGCAGGCAAAAGAAGACGGAAGAAAGCAGGTCGGTTGGAATGGATCTCTCTCTCTCTCTCTTTTGCAGACCTCTCCACCATTTTTCTTGATTCCCCCCCCCCTTTGCTCGCCACTACCGCTTCTCTCCTTGCCTAACTGTTCCCACGTATTGCGCGCACAAGTACTGGACCTTCATAGAACCGTAGACCTGTAGAGTGGGGAGGGATCCCCAAGTGCCATCTAGTCCACCCCCTGCCACGCAGGAATCGCAGTGAAAGGGTGCCCATGGAACATTCCTCACCCTCAAAGAATTCTGGGCTCTGTAGTTTAGGATGGGCTGCTGGCAATTGTCACCCTGCGAGGGGGGAAACTACAGTGCCCAGAATTCTTTGAGGGAAAGGCTGCTCTTTGGATATATTTGATGGGTAAATGTACGCGGATCGAGAAAATCTGGTCGTCTTTCGCTTCGTCTGACGCTGGATTCTTAGGACAGCAAATGTCGCCCCCTCTTTGCGCAGGATCCGCGGTTCCCTTGGATAGGTTCCGATGTAGGTTTTCTCCAGCCTCTCTCTCCCTCTTTGCAGCCCAACCCGGCCTTTCCTTTCCCAGCTGAAACGGTAACCTTCTCCATGCAGGTTCCGACGGGAATGAGGATCGCTGAACCCAACGAGGGAGTTAAACGAGCTTAGGATCGCGCTGCGCGGATTCCAAGACCCCCCCAGCTTCCACTTTCTCGTTCTTTCTCCTTTCCAGTTTCATTTCGCCCCTTCTAGCTCCTTCTTCTCCCCCTCGCCAGCTCCCTGGATCTCCGTTCGCTTTATTTTTAAATCCATTCCCTTGCTTCCCACAAAGCAGACTGTTCTTTTCGCTTAAAAAAAAAGGAGAGGAGAAGAAATCGGCGACTGGAAACGCAACGAGGGTCCCTTTTTAGAAAAGCGGAAAAATAAAAACTTCTTAAATCCTTCTACCCAATCGTTATAAATAATCCCATCGCGGTAGTTTCGGCAGGATTTTACCTCTTTTTTGCGCAAATCTCCTATACCTCTAGTTATCCCCCTCTTAAGGTTAGTAGTGATTGATGCGGGATTGCTTCAGTCAAACTGTGGAAACTTTTAAACTCCGATCTCTGTTGGATTGATAGACGTGGTGTAGAAATTATAATTGCTATTCTACTTCTGATATTCTCCCAGGTCTCCTTGCTGTTTTGAAAGTCTTCCTTATTTGCCTTCTTTTTGGCTACTTGCATTTAATTATTATTTTATTATTATTATTATTATTATTATTATTATTATTATTATTTTAAAAGATTTGTGTAACAAAATCTATATGCCGCTCGAGTGTAATAAAACTTCTAAGCTGTTTGCAATAAAATCTCCAAGCGGCCTTGCATCACCACTGGCTACTTTGTAAACCCCCAGGTCTGCTGGTCGAGATTCTCATTTAACGGGTAGGATTTTCATTTTTAAAGGAGAGCTCTTGTTCAAAATGTGATTCCTCCCCCCACTCGCTTTTCAAACAGGGTTGGTTTTTTTTGTGGGGGCGGCAATAAGAAACATTTTTTTTAAAAAAATATGTGGGGTTTCAAATGTAGAGCTACTATTTCTTTCTTCCCCACTAAGGCACTGTTTTGTAAAAAACAAAACAAAAAAAAAACCACTTTATTATTAGTTCCTAAACAGACTCTGTCTTTTTGTGATCGCTTTTTAAAAGCAGGGCAGGGGAGCAACAAATATCTGATTTTAAGCCCGGAAGTTAAAAACCTCTTTTGAGCGCGGGACGAAGCCACTCGGGAGATCTGATTCGGTATACTCTTATTCTTACTATGATTTCCGCGTAAAAAGAGGGTTCCGTTCCGAGTAAATCGCTCTTGCAGTATTTCCAAGTAAACCTCCGCTTATTCCCCACGTTCAAATCTCCTTCGTAAAATGTAATGATAATAAAAACATTCCGTTCTTAAAAGAGGGAGCGGGAAACGATTGGGGGGGGGGGAACCCTGCAAGGATAGATTTTTTTTAAAAAACCAACCTTCCAAATATTTCTAGTATGTTTATCCTATTTGGATTCTCCCCCCCCCCTACACACACCTTTAAATTTTGCAAAGTTTTATTTAAAATCAACCCAACTCACTTTTTCTTCTGCCAACCATTTGCATCTACATATAAAGTCTCTTTTATTTACATCTGGGTTGGAGTTAATTGAATTTCAGAATTGCAAAAGCACCTTTTTTAAACCCCGCTGGGAGAAATGTAGCGGGGCGCGGATTCGTTTGCTAGGAAGTTTTAAGAACCTCCTGCTTTCAGTTTCGAAGTGTTCCAAGTCGGCTGGAGCGTGTCCGTATTATTTCCTGCTCTCGCCTTGCTATTTTGTGTATGATCTGTACGCTTCTCAAGGCTGCAACGCAATGCTCAAGGTTATACATTAAATCGCATTATTTTGTGCGTAATTGTCGTCCCCAGATGTTATCTTTGTGCACGTTGCAATTTAGATTTGCTCCTGCGTTGTCAGAAAATATTGTTTTGAAGAGTTTAGTTCTACAAACATTTTCTGGTGGAGATTGCTAAAATATATTAGATCAATCCGATAATTCATGAGTGAATCAACGTAACGGTATGATTATTATTTAAGGAAAAAGTGTGGTGTGGTTTTTTTAATGGAACGCTGGCAGCCGATTTCTAATTATCCGCTTGAAAAATCTGGAACAGAAACGGCTAAAACTTTTAACAAATGCTGCGGGCGTTTCGTACAGACAGACGTATTAATTTCAAGTTACTTTAAAAAAAGAAGAAGCTTTCCCTACTTAAAAGTTTATTTCTGCTGTTATTGGGCAGCTGGGGAAGAATCTTCGGGACGCTTGAATTCGGTTTCACCTACGGGAGTGTGAAGGGGGGGGAGTGTTAATTCGTATTAACCTGGAAAATCTGGAAAGAGGGTTTGTTCGCTTCACCTTGGCGCAAAAACAGCGGGCATGCTGGGAACATTTTTTTTTGGGGGGGGGGAGCTGAGACCGCGTGTGATCCGATTTAAAAGAGAAGCCGCCCTTATCCATAAAAATAAAAATCCCCTAATCTCCGTTTACGTTTCATTTCCACGAGAATCTCCTTTGGGGCCGATTGGCAGGAGAGAGAGACTGGGGAGAGCGGCGAAGGAACCGGTCTCTAAATTCAAATCGAATTCAGTGTGGGGTTTTTTGTTTTTTTAAGAAGAGCTCGATTTTAGGCATCTCTTTGGGAAAGAGGCTTTTCAGAGAGGCTTCAGGGACTGGATATTGCAGCCCTTGGGAGTCAGGCTATCAAAGTCCGCGTGCTTAGATGTTGGGGGTGGGGAGCTTGAGAGTCAGGGAATGACACTTTGCACATGCCCAAAGGTTGCCGGCCCATCGTCTTGCACAAGAGTCAGCCCTAGCGTGGAAAGCAGATTGTGTTGGAAGTAGGTTGCTAGTTCCTGTGTCTCCTAATGGGTTGTCCATGCAAGCAATCCTTTTCAGTGACCCCATCAGTTTCTGCACTTTAAAAGGTTCTAGTCCTCTGTGTTTTTCGGGCATTATGTGTTGCGGAGACCATTTGAGAAGGGAGTGGAGGTGGCCTTGCTCCCTTGGTGCCTGTGTGCAAGATGCAGACTGCTGAAGGGGGCTGTTTTTTGTGTGTGTGCTGCAGGGCAGGCGTTCCAAAGGCCCCGGAGAGACATTGTGGCACAGTGGTTAGAGTTGTGATTACACTTAGGCTGGGGAGACTCTGGGTTCAAATCCCCCACAGCCATGAAGCTCACTGGGTGATGACTGCACCCTCTCCGTTTAATCCACTTCGCAAGGTTGTGGTGAGGATGAAATTGCAGGAGGGGCAGAACCTCTGAACTCCTTGGAGGAAACGTGGGACTTGAAGGTTAAGAACAACAGGAAAACAACACCTTCATATTCTCCTGCGTCAACAGAAGGACGAGCAATTAATGTTAGTTAGCCTGTCCTGCGTTTCCTGCTGCTGTTTCGAACATGTAGATGTACATGCATTGTAGATGGGGTCACACGTGTGTTCCATGCATGTGTTGCAGTGCTCTTGCGCACAATTATACCACCCCCCTTGCAGTATGCACAACCCACATGGGTCCTACAGCTTGCCTCTCTAAGTGTGGTTGGGCAGAACTGGCGGATCTTGAACTGCACATGAGGAAATCGTGACTCATCACAGTTGCCTTTTGATGCGTACGCGAATGTGCATTTTGACAAGCGGGGGGGCAGCAAAGAATAGCTCTGTAATGAACATTCCTTGCCCTCTGAGCACGCACAGACGTCATGATCCTGGGAGGAATTGTGGCCTGTGTCATTTTCAACCCGTCCCATCCCATCCCTGAGCATGCGAACAGTTTCCATACACCCCTTTTCTGTGTTGAAGTGAGCCTCAAATGGAGCTCTGGATTCCTCCCTTGAAGGGTTGGACTAGATGACCCTTGGGGGTACCCTCTCAACTCTACAATTTTATCCTTCCGTGAAAAGTATACACCTATGTCGCAGCACACTGGGACCTATCCGACTCCCGTCTTTCTGTGTGCAAACCGAATTAGACCTTTGCTCACCCCCTTTCCACTGCCTGCCTCCCCCCCCAAAAATTTTTTTCCCTGTTTTCTCCCCACCCCACCCCTTCTAGTCTCCAGTTCCAATCCTTTAGTATTTTCACTCCCTTTCCCAAAAGGACAGTCTGCTGCTGCGATGTGATTTCAGATCAAACAGCCAGACTTGCTCCAATTAGCAGAATCTATACCCCCAGGGACAAAGGTGCGGTTCAGCTGTGCTGCTGATGCCCTCTTGACTGTCTCTCACCTTCCCTAAGTTTATTATACCTGCCTTAAATGGGGAGGGGAGCCTTATTTGAACCACCTTTTCCTCTCTCTCTTTCTCTTCCCCCTACCCACACTTTTACCTGCATGTCTCATTCGGTCTCCCCTTCCTTTCTAGGTGTGAACCAGGCCCGGGAGGGAGAGGAGGATGCCAGACCACGGAAGCCACTGCTGGCCCTGATGCCCGGAACCACCTTGAAGAAAAAGGGTGCATCTTCCTGTTAGGACCCGGAAACTGCTCCCCCACTGCTCCCCCACCCTCTCCTCTCCTCCTGAACCTGATCGGGAACGGCACGGGTCACCCCCTGTCCTGATTTTGGAGGCAGACTCTCCCTTCCTCTAACCCACTTTGGTCTCGCCAGCTCCTCCAGAGATGTACCAGAGCTTAGCCATGGCTGCCAACCATTGCCCTCAGGCCTACGAAGGGGCGAGTGGCTTCATGCACGGTGCGGCTGCCACTTCCCCCGTCTACATCCCTACCACCAGAGTCGGGACCATGATTCCAAGCCTGCCTTACCTCCAGGGGTCTGCCTCATCGCAGCAAGGCAGCCCCTCCGGCCACTCCATCTGGACTCAGCCCGGAGCCGAGAGCGCCTCGTATAACCCCGGCTCGACGCACCCGTCTGTCTCGCCCAGGTTCTCCTTCGCCGCCGGCTCCCCCATCCCGACCACCACCTCCAGAGAGGGGGCCGCCTATAGCAACCCCCTCAGCATCACGGCCAACAGCAGGGAACAATACGCCCGCAGTTTCACTGGATCGTACTCTAGCCCCTACCCAGCAAGCTACATGACCCCGGAGCTGGGGGCCGCTTGGACTTCCTCGCCCTTCGACAACCCCATGCTCCATAACCTCCAGAATCGGGGGACCCCAGGTGGGACAAGACACCCCAACCTAGGTAAGACCCACTCTCTCTTTTTACCTTTAGTTAGGGTCTTTCTAGAAAGAAAGGGGGGAAAGCTACATTGCTAAGCAGGTTTGGGCTGTGCTGATTTTGAACTGACCGGCATATGACCAATTAATGAACTGAAAGATTTATCTGGAGAGGAGGACGTTTTTGAAATGATGCTTTGATGCTTAACAGCAAAATCGTAGGTGCTAAGAAATAAGGTGCAACAAAGCAGATGAAAGCGTCTGTTCACAAACGGTAGCGGCGTTTGTGTTGGTTAGAGTGTGGTGCTGATAACGCCAAGGTTGCAGGCTTGATCCGCGCAAGGGACAGCTTCTTATTCCTGCATTGCTGGGGGTTGGACTATATGATCCTCAGGTGTCCCTTCCAACTCCGTGATTCTTTGATTCTTTGAAACGGAAGGCTGCGTAAGGTTGAACTTTGCTGCTAAACTTGTTGTTCCAAAGCATTACGATGAATGCCCATCTTTCTGTGAACTTCTTGGGTTGATCTGTGTGTGTACTTATTTATAATAAGTTCGTCATTTTTACTGTATACCAAACTTTTATCAAAGCATCCGCATGTACTCTCCGTCCCTCAGTTTTTAGCTGTCGTGATCCATACTGCTGACTGCTATTTCCTGCTCATACATTTAGGTGAACTCTGAATATTCTACTACAGTACTTGGTTATTGGAAGGATGTTATCTCTGAAAATGAGGACAATATATATATATATAAAATCTTTCTTTTCCATGAGTGTGAATTAACTTAACCACGAATAGTAATAAAAATGCTACTCTTACGAAAAGAATTGGGAGCATCGTACATTCTACTTTAAGAAAATATAAACGGAACTGCTTACCGGTATTTCTTTTCTAAATTTCTGAATCCATCTGTATTGCTAAGTAAAAACAAAAATCCAAATGATGCTGATTTTGGAGAGAATGCCTTTCCTTCAGTTGTTGGTTTTGAAAAAAGCCTGATTCAGTGCTAAGAGGTTTCAAAGGTTTATATATATATGCATATGTTAGTTCTTTTAAATGCAGAGGGTCTGAACTTGAGCATGCCTTGCCTTGAGGCTGCTAAAGACCCAGCAGTCTGTGGGTGGGGCCCTGATCCTGTAGCTCCAGGCTGGGGGGGGAAAAAAGCATGCTTCCTGCTTAATTTAGGATACAAAGGGAAAGTGAAGAGTTTCTTTCCCTGTAAGGATGGAAGTAGCTAACACTTTGTGGAGGCCATAGGGTGATTTTTAATCTGCTACTAAAGATGCCGTATTTCCCCCCCCCTCCTTTAACTTTAGAGCTTTTGTTGACATGAATTAAAACTGCTTGACAGGTAGGGTTCTAATCCCCAGAGACTTTGTTAGCAATAAGAAGGTTGCCAGATTGCTCAAGAAATCCAGTCCACACCGCAACATCCAGTTGCAAAGGAAGAAATTGGGAGTGAAATCAACTAGGGAGACAGGCAGCTAAGCATTTTGATGTGATTCTGGTTCTGATGTGTCTGAACCTGGGAGACAAAGGTTGGGTTCCACAATCTCTGTGAGCACCTAGAAAGGAACGCTGTGATCACTAAAAGTCAGCATGGGTTTCTGAAAAATAAGTCATGTCAGACCAATCTGATCTCATTTTTTGACAGAATTACAAGCCTGGTAGATGAAGGGAACGCTGTGGATGTAGCCTATCTTGATTTCAGCAAGGCCTTTGACAAGGTGCCCCATGATATTCTCGTAAAGAAGCTGGTAAAATGCGGACTAGACAATGCTACCATTCAGTGGATTTGTAACTGGCTGACTGACCGAACCCAAAGGGTACTCATTAATGGCTCCTCTTCATCCTGGAGAGAAGTGACTAGTGGGGTGCCACAGGGTTCTGTCTTGGGCCCAGTCTTATTCAACATCTTATCAATGACTTGGATGATGGGCTTGAGGGCATCCTGATCAAGTTTGCAGATGACACCAAATTAGGAGGGGTGGCTAATACCCCAGAGGACAGGATCACACTTCAAAATGACCTTAACAGATTAGAGAACTGGGCCAAAGCAAACAAGATGAATTTTAACAGGGAGAAATGTAAAGTACTACACTTGGGCAAAAAAAATGAAAGGCACAAATACAGGATGGGTGACACCTGGCTTGAGAGCAGTACATGTGAAAAGGATCTAGGAGTCTTGGTAGACCATAAACTTGACATGAGTCAACAGTGTGATGCAGCAGCTAAAAAAGCCAATGCAATTCTGGGCTGCATCAATAGGAGTATAGCGTCTAGATCAAGGGAAGTAATAGTACCACTATATTCTGCTCTGGTCAGACCTCACCTGGAATACTGTGTCCAGTTCTGGGCACCACAGTTCAAGAAGATACTGACAAGCTGGAACGTGTCCAGAGGAGGGCAACCAAAATGGTCAAAGGCCTGGAAACGATGCCTTATGAGGAACGGCTTAGGGAGCTGGGTATGTTTAGCCTGGAGAAGAGAAGGTTAAGGGGTGATATGATAGCCATGTTCAAATATATAAAAGGATGTCATATAGAGGAGGGAGAAAGGTTGTTTTCTGCTGCTCCAGAGAAGCGGACACGGGGCAATGGATTCAAACTACAAGAAAGAAGATTCCACCTAAACATTAGGAAGAACTTCCTGACAGTGAGAGCTGTTCGACAGTGGAATTTGCTGCCAAGGAGTGTGGTGGAGTCTCCTTCTTTGGAGGTCTTTAAGCGGAGGCTTGACAGCCATCTGTCAGGAATGCTTTGATGGTGTTTCCTGCTTGGCAGGGGGTTGGACTGGATGGCCCTTGTGGTCTCTTCCAACTCTATGATTCTATGATTCTATGATCTCTGTTCTGGAGGACCTCAAGCCATTCCTAACCTACCTAACTCATAGCCCTAATCTACCTCTCAGGGTTGTTGTGAAGGTAAAATGGGGAGCGGGAGGCCTTGAGCACCTTGGAGAAAATGTGAGAGTTAAATGTAGCAAAATTAAAAAGTGAATAGGAAATCATGTTTTCAAGACAGGCAGCAGCAACAAACTTGCAGCAGGAACAAACTTGGCATGTTACAAATATATCTCTTCCCTGTATGGCAGAACAACATCATAGGTGGTGCTAGCCAAATTTTCTGGGTGAGGGGTAGGGAGGGGACATTGCATTAGTGGGGTGACGCAATGAAGGAGGTCCCTCTCTCAGATGATATCATAGAATCATAGAACTGGAAAGTGGGAAGGGACCCCCAAAGGTCCTCTAGTCCAACCCCCTGCAATGTAGGAATCTCAGCTAAAGCATCCAGGACAGATGGACACCCAACCTCCAAGGAAGGAGACATATCCACAGATTTAAGATTTCAAGAGAACGGAGGGGATCTGGTGGAGAGCCTTGATGCCAAATGGGACCATTCCCATTTGGAGAAAAGGTGATTCGGAAGTGACACGATGACAGAAGTCTCTAAGACGTACATGGCACGAAGGAAGTGGACAGAGGAAAGTATTTGTCCCTCTCCTGTAACACTAGAACAGGGGTAGGCAACCTAAGGCCCGTGGGCCGGATGCGGCCCAATCGTCTTCTCAATCCGGCTCACGGACAGTCTGGGAATCAGTGTGTTTTTACATGAGTAGAATGTGTCCTTTTATTTAAAATGCATCTCTGGGTTATTTGTGGGGCCTGCCTGGTGTTTTTACATGAGTAGAATGTGTGCTTTTATTTAAAATGCATCTCTGGGTTATTTGTGGGGCATAGGAATTCATCCCCCCCCAAATATAGTCCGGCCCACCACATGGTCTGAGGGACGGTGGACTGGCCCACGGCTGGAAAAGGTTGCTGACCCCTGCACTAGAACTTTCAGCATACGATGAAGCTGGACAGGCAAAAGAAAGCACTTCTTCACACAGTGGTGTAGTTAAACTGTGGAACCCCCTCCCACTGGAGGATGGGATGGCCACCAATTTGGGTGCCTTTAAAAGAGGGTTAGGCAAATCCACGAAGGAGAGGTTTTAATGATTGCTATGCTCTGCCTCAAAGAGATACTTCCGAATACCAGTTGCTGTTAAACCCCAGGAGGGGGAGAGGGCTCTTGTGTTTGAACCCACCAGCAATCTCTCCTTATGTTCCTAATCATTTAGACAGGCTGGTGCAGCAGTTGAGTGTGGTCAGTCCTTTATCTTGGAGGATAAGGCGGTCCATGGATGCTAGCCACAATGGCTATGTTCCCAGTCCCGTGTCGGAGGCACGGTGACCCTGAGTGTCTTTATTTTTTTTAATCCCCAGTGGGGAGAACGCTATTGCTTGTGGGATTCTGTAGGCATTTGGTTAGCTACACAGGATGCTGGAGATGTTGAGCATGTGGCATGATCTGATAGGGTTTTCCTTACCAGGGGTGTAGCAAGTGGGGGGGGGCGTAGGGGGCGGACGGCCCCATTTTCCATAATGGAGGGGATGACAAATTATCAAGGAACAATTACTGCCCTACTAGAGCGGTTCATCAAAAACTTTTTTTAAAAAATGCCTGCTCCAAAGGTCTTATCTTACTATACTAGGGATTATATAGCTATATATGAAATTTCATGCATATCGGTTAATATCTTGACCCTCCTCCACCAAAATAGCTGTTACTTGGCTGTTTTCCTATGTCGTGAAGGCTGAAATTTCAGTTCAGTGGAGCACTTACTGTTCCCAACCCTAACCCTGTGGAAAGCCATCTAATTAGACTTTAATTTGATTTTGAGATGTTTTTAGGAGGTAATTTAATTATTGTTTGATTTTATACCAATGTTATGTATCTGATGTTAGCCACCCTGAGCCCGACTTCGGCCGGGGAGGGCGGGATATAAATAAAAGTTTTTTTTATTATTACTTGTTATTATTCCTTTGTAAGAAAATATGAAATAACGTAAAACCATTTTTGCAGGGGGGGAATCAATGGGGGGTGACAAGAAATTTTCCACACCGGGTACCACCTGACCTTCCTACGCCTCTGTTCCTTACATTTCTAGCTGCATATGAAAACACTCAAGACCGCTTAGTGTCTGGGCCAATTGCTTTGTTTAGGACAGTTGGGAGAGCATGAGACTCTTAACCTCAGGATCGTGGGTTTGAACCCCACACTGGGCGAAAGATTCCTGCATTGCCAGGGGTTGGACTAGATGACCCTCGCGGTCCCTTCCAACTCTACTACAATTCTATGATTCCACAGCAAATGCTCAGAAACATTTCAGTAGGATTTAGGTTCTGTTCCAGTTCTGATGGGATCGGGGCCAGATTTAGGTTTGATGAGGCCCTAAGCTACTGAAGGTAATGGGGCCCTTTATATGTCCAGCTGTCCTTTGTCAACAACAAATTGTTGCTGTTTTTTGTGTTGAATATATGCTATATGGTAATTTATGGACCTAATAGGCATCTCAAGCCATTTGCACTTGTTGCCATGCAACCAGTCCATGCGGAATGTAGGCACCCTATATATAGAAAGGAGCAAACCAGTGATATTTTAGGGAGCAGGCTAGCAGGCAGGGCCCATGACTTACATCATAGGAGCCTACACAACACAAAACACTGTTGCTGTATGTAGGTATTTTATTTGTTTTTTATCTTATGTTTTGGAAATGTACATCCAGTTGTTTTTTTCCTTTAAATTTTTTGGGGGGCTCCAAGTTACAGCTTGTTAATTTTTGTTGTTGGTCAGACTCATGTTTGTAGCTTTGAGAACACTGTCCAACCATCTCATCCTCTGTCGTCCCCTTCTCCTTGTGCCCTCCATCTTTCCCAACATCAGGGTCTTTTCCAGGGAGTCTTCTCTTCTCATGAGGTGGCCAAAGTATTGGAGCCTCAGCTTCAGGATCTGTCCTTCCAGTGAGCACTCAGGGCTGATTTCTTTAAGGATGGATAAGTTTGATCTTTTGCAGTCCATGGGACTCTCAAGAGTCTCCTCCAGCACCATAATTCAAAAGCATCAATTCTTTGGCGATCAGCCTTCTTTATGGTCCAGCTCTCACTTCCATACATCACTACTGGGAAAACCATAGCTTTAACTATATGGACCTTTGTCGGCAAGGTGATGTCTCTGCTTTTTAAAAAGCTTGTTTATAGATTATATGTAAATCCGGCACTGGATGGGGTTTGTATTCAAAGTCGGTTGGACTTCCCAGGATATTCAGACATTTCTACTGTTTAGAGTGTTGGAGGAAGACACAGAAGACGGAGGTTCAAATATCCACTTGCATATTTGGGGTGACCCTGGTCCTATCATGAACTTTCCGCCTAGCCCACCTCGCTGGGTTGTTGTGAAAATTAAATGGGGAGGGGGAGAAACATGTATGTCCCATTGAGCTTCTCGGAGGAGAGGTGTGATATAAATGCAATTGATCTAGGGAATGGCCATGGTTTAGTGACTAAGCATCCGCTTTGCATGCAGAAGGTCTCAGGTTCAATCCTGCTGGTATCTCCAGGTAGAACTGGGAGAGGCCATTGCCTGAAATGCTTGAAGGTTGCTGCCAATCAGTGTAGACACTACTGGACTCGATGGACCAATGGACTGGCTTGCTATAAGATAGCTTCCTACGTGGTTGGCATCCGTCTATCTTGATCAGGGGTAGGCAACCTAAGGCCCATGGGCCACAAGCGGTGCACGGGGGTCGTTTAACTGGCCCCTGAGCTGCCCCTGAACTAAGCCATCCGCTCAATGAGTCCCTGCGCACTGCGCTAAACCGGCGCAGCGCAGTGTGGGGACTCTCTTCCGCGGCACCAGAAACCATGTCTGTGCATGCACAGACGCCGGAAATCGCATCTGTGCAGACGCCAGAAATTGCAGCTGCACAGACGCAGACGCTGGAAGTCGTGGGCACACATGCACTCATGCGCGTGCGCAATCCGGCCCACAGAGGGATTTCCGCTAGAGTGAACCAGCCCAGGCGAGGTAAACCTTGTTGACCCCTGGTCTTGAGAGACAGTGCAGGAGTGAGTGTGCCTTTGGGGGCGAAGTCAAACTATTGGAAGAAGAAGAAGAAGAGTTTGGATTTGATATCCCGCTTTTCACTACCCGAAGGAGTCTCAAAGCGGCTAACATTCTCCTTTCCCTTCCTCCCCCACAACAAACACTCTGTGAGGTGAGTGGGGCTGAGAGACTTCAAAGAAGTGTGACTAGCCCAAGGTCACCCAGCAGCTGCATGTGGAGGAGCGGGGACGCGAACCCAGTTCCCCAGATTACAAGTCTACCACTCTCAACCACTACACCACACTGGCGAGTTACAGCACTTGCTGCGACTGCAGAGACTGATGTGGGAGAGACATGCTCTGCTGCACCTGGAGCAGCCGAAGGCATCCAGTTTCGCTGTTACAGATCCAAGTTTATACAGCGGTACCTTGGTTCTGCAACTTAATCCGTTCCTGAATTCAATGCAGCTTCCAATTGGCTGCAGGAGCTTCCTGCACTGAAACGGAACCCGCGTCGGACGTTCAGCTTCCAAAAAACGTTCGCAAACCGGAACACTTACTTCTGGGTTTTCGGCGTCCAGAAGCCGATTTGTTCGTCAGCTAAGCTGTTCGAGAAGCAAGGTTCCACTGTATACATTAAACCATACCTGTCAACCTTCCCTTTTTTGCGGGAAATTCTCCTATCAGTATTATAGTCTATAGCATAGTATTGATAGGGGAATTTCCCGCAAAAAAGGGAAGGTTGACAGGTATGCATTAAACCAACAACTTGCATTCATTTAACTCGTGTGCATTCAGCTTTACACGCTGGGCAAACTTTAAAAATAAAAAGGAGCTGTTGTCTGGGGCGGGAGAAAAGACTTTGCCAGTCCCACAAACCATTGCACCCAATGTGTTTCGACTATATGCGATTCTGGATTTAGGCGCAATCCCCGGGCCGGGACGTCGCTGCCTCCTAAGTTTCAGGCTCCCTGCCGATTTTCTGCTGCGATGCAGCTGTTTGTTCCTGGTTCTGGCCTTCAATGCGCAGGTAATGCCTGTGACTTTGTACTTTGCTGCAAGGCCTGAGAGGTCAGCCCTTCCAAGCACACCCAAATATGCAACACAAACACACTGCGTTCAATCGTGGCCTTTTGTTGATGTGACAAGGACAATTTATTGGCTCCTGTTGGAAAAAGAGCCGGCAGAGTTGTAAAAGGAACATGCAAATGTTTGCTTGGGCCGGCTGAGAAGGAGAATAGGACCACCCCCCTTCCCCAGGGAAACCTGCCTCCCTTTCTTCTGTAATTATACATCATTCAAATAGCAACTCCAGGAACCTCTGACTGGCAGGCAGGAGGTGTTGCTTGCAATTGGATTTGGCTGCTCTCCTTAGTAGGGATTTAAGCAAGGCAGGAGTTGGGTTTCTTTCCCTTTTTAAATGGGAGGTTGCAGAGATATTTAAGCTTTGAACTTAAAGAGTCTTTAAGCCTGCAGTTGCTACCAATTTGCACTTCTTATAGCAGGGGTGTAGCAAGGTAAATTGGTACCCGGGGCCAAAAAAAAGAAATTGTCACACACACACACACACCCGAGGCGTAGGAAGGTCAGGTGGTACCCGGTGCGGGAAATTTCTTGTCACCCCCCATTGATCCCCCCTGCAAAAATGGTTTTGTTATTTCATATTTTCTTACAAAGGAATAATAACAAGTAATAATAATAAAAAACTTTTATTTATATCCCGCCCTCCCCGGCCGAAGTCGGGCTCAGGGTGGCTAACATCAGATACATAACATTGGTATAAAATCAAACAATAATTAAATTACCTCCTAAAAACATCTCAAAATCAAATTAAAGTCTAATTAGATGGCTTTCCACAGGGTTAGGGTTGGGAACAGTAAGTGCTCCACTGAACTGAAATTTCAGCCTTCACGACATAGGAAAACAGCCAAGTGAACAGCTATTTTGGTGGAGGAGGGTCAAGATATTAACCGATATGCATGAAATTTCATATATAGCTATATAATCCCTAGTATAGTAAGACAAGACCTTTGGAGCAAGCATTTTTTTAAAAAAGTTTTTTATGAACCGCCCTAGTAGGGCAGTAAGTTCTAATATTTGTTTTGTTTGGTTTGGTTCTAAGTTGCTTTGGGTTAAAGGGAAAGCTACCAGCAATTTTTTAAAATGAATTAATGAACAAGCAAGCAGGGAGCATGTCATCAGGGGCGTAACGAGCTGCTTTGCCGCCTGGGTACACAGTTCACCCAAGATGGCGGGCGCGAGTGGCCGGCACCCTTTCCGACCGTGCGGCGGCGCGACAGGTTTTAAGGCTGTAGCGCGCATGTGCTGCAGCCTTAAAAGTTGCCATGCGCCAGCAGCGCCGATTGGGGGGTCAGGGCGCTGCCCCGAGTGTCACCCCCCCCAGGGCGGTACCCGGGGCGTCCCGCCCTCCTTGCTCCGCCCCTGCTTGTCATTGTACCTCTGAAAGAAATGTGAAACTCGCTGCAACACACACAGTCCCACACTAGTCCTCATTGTTCTGCGTCCATTCCTTGCGCTCTCCGTGCTTCTCTGTTCTTCGGGGGGTGGGGTGGGCAAGGGATCAGCCTGAGGGTTGTTTTCAGTCGAGGAAACCTCTGAGCTTTCCTTGGCTGGAAACAGTTTATTCTAGAAGAGGTTTCAGCTCTGCAGATAACAACAATGGAAGTCCTGTTCATGTTGCAATCGCCAGCACTTTTTTATATGCCACTGCCAGAGATACGTTTGAAATGCACAAGGCAGACGGGGTGAGAATGAAAGGAGACCACTCTTGACAGATTGCAAAAAAATAAATAAAAATGTTTGAGGCTTTTAAAGCTCCTATGATGTGAGTCCATAAACCTTTTCAAGGTCTTATATTTGCAAGGAAAGTTGTGAATCTCCCATTCAACCCAAATTTCCCCGTTGCAGGTACATTGATAAACTGAATAATACAGTTGGAGGGCGATCTCAAATAGCTTCTAATCCATTTCAATGCTCCTATTTTGTCCCGGTTTTCCATTTTTTGGGGGGGGTTCCCTTCTTAAAAGTGCATTAGTACACACATCCATGCATTTGTGTAAGCTGGCCCTTGTTGTCAACACAGCATCAGCGTGCATAGCATTTTGCTGAGAATAGGAGGGAAGTCAGGTCTCCGCCCCAAGGAACCTGCAATCCAAAATATGAAAAAAATGGAGGTGACAGAGGAAGGGGAGGCAGGGATAAGCCCAATGGAATTGTTCCAATTGTACATTCTTGAGCAGGGGGGACACATTCTGCCCAACGGTTAAACTGGGCTTTCTTTCTTTATAATATAATAGTAGCGATAATAATAAATTATTATTTATACCCCGCCCATCTGGCTGGGTTTACCCAGCCACTCTGGGTGGCTTCCAACAAAATATTTAAAATACAATAAAATATTTGATTTGGATTTGATTTTAATGCTTGAATCCCTCTTGAGCTCAGAGCAGCCCGCAATAATCACAGTAGCATTAAAAACAGAAGACGTAGGAATCACAATAATATCAAATACAGAAGCACATAAATAAAGGGGGGGGAATCATCAAGGCAACCAATACCATTCAATAAAGTCGTCATACTTTCTTGTCTTTAACCACTGCACCATACTGCCCCCCACCAGTGTTGGAGAATCTGTTCTTTTTATTATTATTATTATTAAATTTGTTGTTGTTCAGTCGTTCAGTCGTGTCCGACCCTTCGTGACCCCATGGACCAGAGCACGCCAGGCACGCCTATCCTTCACTGCCTCTCGCAGTTTGGCCAAACTCATGTTAGTAGCTTCAAGAACACTGTCCAACCATCTCATCCTCTGTCGTCCCCTTCTCCTTGTGCCCTCCATCTTTCCCAACATCAGGGTCTTTTCCTAGGGAGTCTTCTCTTCTCATGAGGTGGCCAAAGTACTGGAGCCTCAACTTCAGGATCTGTCCTTCTAGTGAGCACTCAGGGCTGATTTCTTTGAGAATGGATAGGTTTGATCTTCTTGCAGTCCATGGGACTCTCAAGAGTCTCCTCCAGCACCATAATTCAAAAGCATCAATTCTTCGGCGATCAGCCTTCTTTATGGTCCAGCTCTCACTTCCGTACATTACTACTGGGAAAACCATAGCTTTAACTATACGGACCTTTGTCGGCAAGGTGATGTCTTTGCTTTTTAAGATGCTGTCTAGGTTTGTCATTGCTTTTCTCCCAAGAAGCAGGCGTCTTCTAATTTCGTGACTGCTGTCACCATCTGCAGTGATCATGGAACCCAAGAAAGTGAAATCTCTCACTGCCTCCATTTCTTCCCCTTCTATTTGCCAGGAGGTGATGGGACCAGTGGCCATGATCTTAGTTTTTTTGATGTTGAGCTTCAGACCATATTTTGCGCTCTCTTCTTTCACCCTCATTAAAAGGTTCTTTAATTCTTCCTCACTTTCTGCCATCAAGGTTGTATCATCAGCATATCTGAGGTTGTTGATATTTTTTCCGGCAATCTTAATTCCGGTTGGGATTCATCCAGTCCAGCCTTTCGCATGATGAATTCTGCATATAAGTTAAATAAGCAGGGAGACAATATACAGCCTTGTCGTACTCCTTTCCCAATTTTGAACCAATCAGTTGTTCCATATCCAGTTCTAACTGTAGCTTCTTGTCCCACATAGAGATTTCTCAGGAGACAAATGAGGTGATCCGGCACTCCCATTTCTTTAAGAACTTGCCATAGTTTGCTGTGGTCGACACAGTCAAATGCTTTTGCATAGTCAATGAAGCAGAAGTAGATGTTTTTCTGGAACTCTCTAGCTTTCTCCATAATCCAGCGCATGTTTGCAATTTGGTCTCTGGTTCCTCTGCCCCTTCGAAATCCAGCTTGCACTTCTGGGAGTTCTCGGTCCACATACTGCTTAAGCCTGCCTTGTAGAATTTTAAGCATAACCTTGCTAGCGTGTGAAATGAGTGCAATTGTGCGGTAGTTGGAGCATTCTTTGGCACTGCCCTTCTTTGGGATTGGGATGTAGACTGATCTTCTCCAATCCTCTGGCCACTGCTGAGTTTTCCAAACTTGCTGGCATATTGAGTGTAGCACCTTAACAGCATCATCTTTTAAAATTTTAAATAGTTCAGCTGGAATATCATCACTTCCACTGGCCTTGTTGTTAGCAAGGCTTTCTAAGGCCCATTTGACTTCACTCTCCAGGATGTCTGGCTCAAGGTCAGCAACCACACTACCTGGGGTGTATGAGACCTCCATATCTTTCTGGTATAATTCCTCTGTGTATTCTTGCCACCTCTTCTTGATGTCTTCTGCTTCTGTTAGGTCCTTTCCACTTTTGTCCTTTATTATGGTAATCTTTGTACGAAATGTTCCTTTCATATCTCCAATTTTCTTGAACAGATCTCTGGTTTTTCCCATTCTGTTATTTTCCTCTATTTCTTTGCATTGCTCGTTTAGAAAGGCCCTCTTGTCTCTCCTTGCTATTCTTTGGAAATCTGCATTCAATTTCCTGTATCTTTCACGATCTCCTTCGCATTTTGCTTGTCTTCTCTCCCCCGCTATTTGTAAGGCCTCATTGGACAGCCACTTTGCTTTCTTGCATTTCTTTTTCATTGGGATGGTTTTCGTTGCTGTCTCCTGTATAATGTTACGAGCCTCCATCCACAGTTCTTCAGGTACTCTATCCACCAAATCTAAATCCTTGAACCTGTTCTTCACTTCAACTGTGTATTCATAAGGAATTTGATTTAGATTGAATCTTACTGGCCCAGTGGTTTTTCCTACTTTCTTCAGTTTAAGCTGGAATTTTGCTATAAGAAGCTGATGATCTGAGCCACAGTCAGCTCCAGGTCTTGTTTTTGCTGAGTGTATAGAGCTTCTCCATCTTTGGCTGCAGAGAATATAATCAATCTGATTTCGATGTTGCCCATCTGGTGATGTCCATGTGTAGAGTCGTCTCTTGTGTTGTTGGAAAAGAGTGTTTGTGATGACCAGCTTGTTCTCTTGACAGAACTCTATTAGCCTTTGCCCTGCTTCATTTTGATCTCCAAGGCCAAACTTGCCAGTTGTTCCTTTTATCTCTTGACTCCCTACTTTAGCATTCCAATCCCCTATAATGAGAAGAACATCCTTCTTTGGTGTCATTTCTATAAGGTGTTGTAAGTCTTCATAGAATTGGTCAATTTCAGTTTCTTCAGCACTGGTAGTTGGTGCATAAACTTGGATTACTGTGATGTTAAAAGGACTGCCTTGGATTCGTATCGAGATCATTCTATCATTTTTGAAATTGCATCCCAGTACAGCTTTCGCCACTCTTTTGTTGACTATGAGGGCCACTCCATTTCTTTTACGGGATTCCTGCCCACAGTAGTAGATATGATAGTCATCCGAACTGAATTCGCCCATTCCTGTCCATTTTAGTTCACTGATGCCTAGGATGTCAATGTTTATTCTTGCCATCTCATTTTTTACCACATCCAGCTTACCAAGGTTCATGGTTCTTACATTCCAGGTTCCTATGCAATACTTTTCTTTACAGCATTGGACTTTCCTTTCGCTTCCAGGCATATCCGCAACTGAGCGTCCTTTCGGCTTTGGCCCAGCCGCTTCATCAGCTCTGGATCTACTTGTACTTGTCCTCCGCTCTTCCCCAGTAGCATGTTGGACGCCTTCCGACCTGAGGGGCTCATCTTCCAGCGTCATATCTTTTATATGCCTGTTGTCTTTGTCCATGGAGTTTTCTTGGCAGGGATACTGGAGCGGCTTGCCAGTTCCTTCTCCAGGTGGATCACGTTTGGTCCAAACTCTCCACTATGACCTGTCCATCTTGACCTGTCCATAGCTTCCCTGAGTAATTCAAGCCCCTTCGCCACGACAAGGCAGTGATCCATGAAGGGGTATTAAATTTTACTTTTATTAATTGGAAAAAATGCAGACATATACAAGAATATACATGTACATTTCAATAACAAATCAAAAAGAAAACAAAATATGAAAAGTAGAAGAAAATAAGAATGCAAGAAAGAAAGAAATATAAGGGGAAAAACTATATACAAAAAGAAACATTATCTTCTTGATTGACACTTAATTAAAACTTCTGGGTGTCAACCTTCCATTCATTCTCATTACACTGTTTATACTGTCGTTATTTTTTTCGCACAGTTTAATAAGCTTTAATATTATTTCTGACTAATTAAAAAAACAAAACAATATTTAGTATCTGGTTTTCTTTACAAATATCATTCAAGTTCTGCTGGTATGGAATGATTCGTGCTATGTAATCTTAAATAATCCTTAAATATTCTCCAGGGAGAATCTGTTCTTTTAAAAGTCATCAGGGCTTCCCTTCCAAACGAAGACTCAGAACCTAAGTCTCCTGGACATGGAGGGCTCCCTGGAATAATGTGTCACCAACTAGCCACTAAGAGTGCTGTGCTGTTTTTATCACGTGGCATTTTAATAGATTTTTAAAGTACTTTTAATTACTTGCAAACCAATTCTCTCTTTGTGTTTTTAGCTTTCTGCGTTGTAAGTTACTTTTGAGTTCTGGCCTGGTGCAAATGTGTGATTGTAAATTATCATCATCATCATTCAACCAGGATATTTCAGCTGCAAATAGGCATTGCATGTTCAGAAGTGTATATATGTGCTCAGAGTGGCTCAGTCAGTGGAACACAAGACTTTTAATCTCAGGGTCAAGGGTTCAAATCCCACGTTGAGCGAAAGCTTCCTGCATTGCAGGGGGTTGGACTAGATGATCCTCGGGACCCTTTGCAAATCTACGGTTCTGTGATTCTATGATTGTTACTCCAGGAAAGAAAGAAAGAAAGAAAAGCAAATCATGGCCTTGGAGGTGCTTTCAAGCATCGCTGCAATTCTCAGCCCTAAGGCTGACTCTCAAGGTGTTGGAAGGAACATGCCGAAAAGTTGGAAGGTGGTCATTAAGGGAGAAAACGGAGCAGCTGTGGGGAAGGAAAGGTGCAAAAACAACCCTGGAGTGATTTTAGGGAATCAAATGACAGGGAACATATGGAGAGAACTTTTTCCCCATCTACCCTGCTTGTGTGCTTTTTTTTAAAAAAAACCTCCTAAAGGCAACTGAGCAAGAGGAATGCCTTTTCCTGTGGCAATCTCTACAGCACCCCTGCCTAACTTCCTACTTAAAAAGTCAAATAACCGCAGCACAAGACATCTGGTTGATCACTGTGAGTCATAGAGTAGGACTTTGGTCTGACCCTATATTCCTAAAATTTCTTGCATGCTATTAGGTGGAACCTCATAGCTGGATTTTCAATGCCTAACATTGTTGTTGTTGTTCAGTCGTTCAGTCGTGTCCGACTCTTCGTGACCCGATGGACCAGAGCACGCCAGGCACGCCTATCCTCCACTGCCTCTCGCAGTTTGGCCAAACTCATGCTAGTCGCTTCGAGAACACTGTCCAACCATCTCATCCTCTGTCGTCCCCTTCTCCTTGTGCCCTCCATCTTTCCCAACATCAGGGTCTACATGTCGTCTGCATGTTTTCCACCCCTATCAGCTGATCACCCATTCCCACCACCCTTCTGAGTAATACCCCTCCCCACCCTCTCACTATATTAAGGGTCTGGTGACTTCCGTTTCAGTGTATCTGAAGAAGTGTGCATGCACACGAAAGCTCATACCAAGAACAAACTTAGTTGGTCTCTAAGGTGCTACTGGAAGGAATTTTTTATTTTTTTTTGTTTTGACTATGGCAGACCAACACGGCTACCTACCTGTAACTGGAACTACTGAACATTAAAAGGCTCCCTAAACAGGGCTGCCTTCTGATGTCTTCTAAAGGTCTGGTAGTATAATAATATCAAGCTCTTCGCATCTTTTTTCCACATACAGAAGAGTGAACTTGCCCAGCTCTCACCTGGGAGCCTCATCTCATCTCCTTCCCTCACTCTCCCAATTTGAAGGATCGAAAGAACTACGATTCCCAGAGCTCCCTGGGAAAAGGGATTGATAGTTAAACCACTCTGTGGAGTCAGTGTTCTTTTTTGCACCAGGATCTGGTTTGTTGCATGGCAAAGAGTTCTGCTAAAAAACAAGCTGGAGAACGTGTCCAGAGGAGGGCAACCAAAATGGTCAAAGGCCTGGAAACGATGCCTTATGAGGAACGGCTTAGGGAGCTGGGTATGTTTAGCCTGGAGAAGAGAAGGTTAAGGGGTGATATGATAGCCATGTTCAAATATATCAAAGGATGTCATATAGAGGAGGGAGAAAGGTTGTTTTCTGCTGCTCCAGAGAAGCGGACACGGGGCAATGGATTCAAACTACAAGAAAGAAGATTCCACCTAAACATTAGGAAGAACTTCCTGACAGTAAGAGCTGTTCGGCAGTGGAATTTGCTGCCAAGGAGTGTGGTGGAGTCTCCTTCTTTGGAGGTCTTTAAGCGGAGGCTTGACAGCCATCTGTCAGGAATGCTTTGATGGTGTTTCCTGCTTGGCAGGGGGTTGGACTGGATGGCCCTTGTGGTCTCTTCCAACTCTACGATTCTACCCTGGTTTACATTGTATCACACACCACTTTTAACATCTTTCAATATCTGAAGAAGTGTGCATGCACGCAAAATCTCATACCAACAACAAACTTAGTTGGTTTCTAAGGTGCTACTGGAAGGATTTTTTTTTTAAAAAAAATTGTTTCCACTTTTAACAAGTCACAGTTTCCCCAAATAGAATCCCGGGAACTGTAGTTTTTAAAAGGCACCGAGCCTTGTTAGGAGACAGAGCACAACAGTTCCTAGAATTCCTTGGGAAGCGGGATTGATCTCATCATTTTGCCGGATATCTGTGCTCCTTTTTTTTGTACGCAGAGACCTTCTCTGCAGCCAAGGAGCAGTAATTGCTCTTTTTCTCTTGCATTTTTTGACATTTAAATGGCCTTTTGCCTTCGGCCAGCAGGAGATGGAAGGGGTTTTGCTAAATAAGGACAGTCAATCTTCAAGTGTTGAAGACGAAACCCTGACCTGGAGGTTTGTTGAGCTAGTGTGAATGTTTGGGATCAAGGTGCCAGTCTAATTTAAGAGGCAGGCGCCAGGTCTTCTGAGTTTAGCTTCCCTGGAGGTGGGAATCCTAAATGTAAACTGCTAATGGGTACACAGCAGGCCTTAATTCTCGAGGAGAGGAGGAGCAGCTGGAATCTGTCGCTGGTGGTGCTTCCTGGTTGTTGTACCTGAGTAGCTAAAGGTTAGAGTTGGAAGGGACCTCAAGGGTCAGCTAGTCTAATCTCAGCTGAAGCATCCAGGTTGCTCACTGGGGCTTGGGGAAGCTACTCTTTTTCTGTTTTTCTTTTAAAAATATTAATACCCCACCCATCTGGCAGGGTTTTCCCGGCCACTCTGGGCGGCTTCCAATAAAATATTAAAAATACAATAATTCATCAAACATGAAAAGCTTCCCTAAACAGGGCTGCCTTCAGATGTCTTCTAAAAGTCAGATAGTTGTTTATTTCCTTGACATCTGGTGGGAGGGCGTTCCACAGGGCGGGTGCCACCACCGAGAAGGCCCTCTGCCTGGTTCCCCGTAGCTTCACTTCTCGCAGCTCCAACCTCTGCTTAAAAACCTCCAAGGAAGGAGAGCCCAAGACCTCTCATGGGAGTCTGTTCCACTGCTGAACACCTCTTACTGTCAGAAAGTTGTTCCGAATGTTTAGTCGGAATCTCCTTTCTTGCAACTTGAAGCCATTGGTTCGAGTCCTACCCTCCAGAGCAGGAGAAAACAAGCTTGCTCCCTCTTCCATGTGACAGCCCTTAAGATATTTGAAGATGGCTATCATATCTCCTCTCAGTCTCCTCTTTTCCAGGCTAAACATACCCAGCTCCTTCAACCGTTCCTCATAAGGCTTGGTTTCCAGACCCTTGATCATCTTGGTTGCCCTCCTCTGCACACGTCCCGGCCTGTCAACATCCTTCTTAAATTGTGGTTCCCAGAATTGGACACAGTATTCAAAGTGTGGTCTGACCAAGGCAGAACAGAGTGGTACTATGACTTCCATAGATCTGGACACTATGTTTCTGTTGAAGAAGTGTATCTAAAGAAGTGTGCATGCACACGAAAGTTCATACCAATATCAAAATTAGTTGGTCTCCAAGGTGCTACTGGAAAGAATTTATTTTTTATTTTTTATTTTGTTTTGAAGTATAGTATTATATACACAATATATCAGGGGTCCCCAAACTAAGGCCCGGGGGGCCGGATGCGGCCCAATCGCCTTCTAAATGCGGCCCGCGGACGGTCCAGGAATCAGCATGTTTTTACATGAGTAGAATGTGTCCTTTTATTTAAAATGCATCTCTGGGTTATTTGTGGGGCCTGCCTGGTGTTTTTACATGAGTAGAATGTGTGCTTTTATTTAAAATGCATCTCTGGGTTATTTGTGGGGCATAGGAATTGTTCATATTTTTTTTCAAAATATAGTCGCCCCCCCCCAAGGTCTGAGGGACAGTGGACCGGCCCCCTGCTGAAAAAGTTTGCTGACCCCCGCAATATATGATACATCAGAGAGGCCTATATGGTTACATACATTGCTAATGGCTGCATGGAAATGCCTGCTATCTGCTATGCTGCCTTTCTTCCCCGTGCATAAAAATGTAAGGCTGTCGTCACGCAACCTCCATTGCAGGGTTTTTGTAGTGTCATGTCACAATCCTGGGTTTGGCTGAGGTCAGGGTGGAGCAAGGGAGCAAAAAAGGAAGGCAGGTTGCACAACAGCATGGCATGGGAGCGAGAAAGAAGGAGCAGAGAGAGGCAGAAAGTGCTAGATTAAAAGAGTGGCAGAAGTTCCAGTACAGCAGAGATGGAGGAACTTGCATTCTGCATTTGAAAAACAGCTAAGTTCCACTATCTGTTTAGATTATGCCAGCAAAGCAAAGATGGGGTGATTAAGTAGAAGGCAGAGGAAAAGAAAGAATTGTTCGTGCATATTTCATAGAATTATGTCTTATCACTGGAAATCCTGCTGGGCAAACGCATTGACTGGCGTGCAACTAGGTATTAATGCTGCTATGAATAGATCTAGCACACGTCATGTTCATTAATTCCAGTGGGTCTACGCTGAGTAAAACGTAGCTGAATGCCAACCGCTGGAATTTGCCGGGTGTTTGGAAGGGGTGAGGTGGGCCGGCGAATGATCACTGCACGCAAGAAGGTCCCAGGTTCAGTGCAGTTTAAACACCCAGGGGGTCGGGGGGTGGGGGGAGCTTGAGAACCAATCTCCTCATTTTGGAATTCCTGGACAGCTTCTGAGGAATCCCAGGGTTAGTACTGCAACAGCTACAGAGTGCTGTCTAGCACTGTAGGACTTTGAGAAGCTGGTTATCACTGGATCAAGTTCATCAGGTTTTTAAAACTCAATTTTATTAAAGGTTTTCAACATATAATACAATAAAAACCAAACAAAGCTAATATCTAAAGAGAGCATAATGATAAACAAGAAAAAGGAAGTACTCCCACACAAACACAAAAGTTCATTGTATAATAATACTAATAATAATAATAATAATAATAATAATAATAATAATAATAATAATATAATATTACTTATACCCCGCACATCTGGCTGAGTTTCCCCAGCCACTCTGGGCAGCTCCCAACAGAATATTATTAATAATAAAGCGGATAAAACATCAAACATTAAAAACTTCCCTAAACAGGGCTGCCTTCAGATGTCTTCTAAAAGTCAGATAGTTGTTTATTTCCTTGACATCTGATGGGAGGGCATTCCACAGGGCGGGCGCCACTACCGAGAAGGCCCTCTGCCTGGTTCCCTGTAACCTCACTTCTCGCAGTTTGCCAGAAGGCCCTCGGATCTGGACTTCAATGTCCTCAGTATAGCTTTAGGCCATCTAAAGTTGTATGAACCCAGTTTGCTAATCTGGGTATAATAGGCATCTAGTTTCCTGGAGCTGTTGAGAGGGGAAGATCTGTATCCCCAAACATTTGTCTGCAAACAAATACTACTTGTCACCTCCGCAATTCCTGGCTACTTTCAGCTTGCCTCCTTCCCAGTTTTCCCTCTGCACCCAAACTATTCTTTTGACCTCTTCTCTGTCATTTCTCCCAAGTCCCAGCATTAGTTCCCTTTGACCAGTCATGCTTATTTCTGACTGCATAGGTTTGCCTTGGAAAGCAGGCTGGAGCCACTTAGTTAAGCTGAAATGTTACCCATTAGCTTTTATCAGAAATGCAAACAATCCTGCAGAGAATGGGTAGCCTTTATAAACTGCTGGTGTGAAGATGGAACCCCCTTTAAGAAAAGGAAAAGATGTACCCAGCCTCTGCTTGGTTATTTTGCTTTCACTTCCTCTATGCTAATCTGCCGCGAACAGTAGTAATGCTTGAAAGCTTCTTCATTACTTCATTCAATGCTCAGGGGAAGGAAGGTCTGTCCGTCAGTCCCAGAAGATGGAATCAATTGCTGCTGTTCTTCAAAAGAGTCCTGGATCTGTGCTCTGCAGCATCATCTCCCACCTACATCGTGACCTATGCCAGGCATGTCCAACAGGTAGATTGTGATCTACTGGTAGATCACTGGACGTCTGGTAGATCATTGGCTCCCCCCAAAGAAGCTGAACAACTGTGGCTCCCCTAAAAAAAGCTCAACATTTTACCTCCTCCCTGAAAAAACTCAACAACTTTGACCTGAACCCCCCAAAAGGGGGTAGATCACCGCCAGTTTTTAACTCTTGTGAGTAGATCGCAGTCTCTTGAGAGTTGGCCACCCCTGGCCTATGCCATCTTTTGGACTACCCTACTGCCTTTTGAGTGAGAGCTGGACCATAAAGAAGACTGGTCGCCAAAGAATTGATGCTTTTGAATTCTGGTGCTGGAGGAGACTCTTGAGAGTCCCATGGACTGCAAAAGATCAAACTTATCCATCCTTAAAGAAATCAGCCCTGAGTGCTCACTGGAAGGACAGATCCTGAAGTTGAGGCTCCAGTACTTTGGCCACCTCATGAGAAGAGAAGACTCCCTGGAAAAGACCCTGATGTTGGGAAAGATGGAGGGCACAAGGAGAAGGGGACGACAGAGGATGAGATGGTTGGACAGTGTTCTCGAAGCGACTGGCATGAGTTTGGCCAAACTGCGGGAGGCAGTGGAGGATAGGGGTGCCTGGTGTGTTCTGGTCCATGGGGTCACGAAGAATTGGACGGGACTGAACGACTGAACAACAACTGCCTTTTATGTCTTCCTCATCTTCTTCTTCCTCCTTTCCTGTTCCCTTTTGCCTGTTTTTCTTCCCTCTGCAATATCAGCAGCTCAGCCAATGGCAGCCTTCTGCCTGCCCCGCTTCTCTGTGACATCAGCCAATCAGGGCCGTCTTTCTCCACATTCATTTGGGAAGCTCTAGGGCAGGGGCGTACCCAGGATCAAAACTAAGGGGGGGGGAGCCATGGTCGTTCAGGTTGTGACATTTCAGCACGGAAAGGCGAATGAAACCAAAATTTTAGGAAAATTATATATAATTATAGCAGTGCTTTATTACGGTAGTTATTACAATTATTTGCTTGAATTTTTTTAAATTTTTATTCTAGTTACATGTCTTATACCAGGGGTGGCCAACTCCCAAGAGACTGTGATCTACTTTCAGCAGTGATCTACCCCCGTTTTTTGGGGTTCAGCTCAAAGTTGTTGACCTTTTTTGGGGATGAGGAATGCCCCGTTTTTTAGGGGTTCAGTTCGTTTTTAGATTACTGACCATATTATGTAAACAGCAAACAAAAACAGCTTCAAAAAACAGAAAAACTTCCCCCCCCCAAACAGAAAGCCCCCAAATGGCTGAAAAACTCAGTTTCCTAGGATCCTCAGCCATCGCAACTCACCATGCAAGGGAACTGTTTCCAAAGCTCCTTTGCAACGATCAGCGGCGCAACACACACACACACACACACACACACACACGCAGTGGCCGGCTGCTGGTCGGCAGAGCTCAATTGTTATTTAGATTTTGGGAGGGGGAGAAAAGACCGGTAGTTGAACTTTTTAGGAGAGCGTTTTTCCCCTTTTAGGCTGCCGATAACCATTTAATTATTATTTTTTGCTCCGGGGGGGGCAGATGCCCCCTCCTGCCCCCCCTTGGGTACGCCCATGCTCTAGGGAGGTCCATCTCTCCTTCCCCTCGCTCTCATCCTTTGCCATCTTTCTTCATCCCTTCCCTCCCTCTTGCCTTCTCTCCTCTCTCTCCAGCACCTCTCCTCCAAACAGTTCATTCAAACTTTGGCACCTCCGTTCTGAGACTTGATCGATAGGGACCAGCTTACCAAGTTAATGATAATCGCAGAATAAACGCTGGTGTTTCAAAGTTCACCCAACTTTTAGCAGCGGTTCGGATTCCCACCCGCCAACCCCCTGGCAACACACATAACCAAATGACCTGAGCCACGAGGATTTCATCGATCGGCTCGGGCAGGCGGAGGAGTTTGAACTTGCCCTGCACTCCTCTCTCTCTCTCTCTCTCTCCTGCCCCGATCTGATCTGGGTTCAAGACTGCTTTGATTCTCTTCCTTATCGAAAACCTTTCCCCCTATCTTATAATGTCTGTTATTTTAGATAAAAAAGCCCAATCAATTGAGCCCGAAAGTTTTATTTCCTTCTGATAACTCCGGCCCAGGCTGTTTTAACGGGGAGGTCAGTGTGTTTGCAGAGTTTGGAACTCACCCCTGCAGATACTTGTCAGCTGCTGCTGCTGCAAAAAAAATGCATGTTGTCATTGTTATTATTAATAATAGTGTTAATATAGGTGCAGCCTTGCGCCAGTTGTGAACCAGATGCAGTGCATGAGCCAGGCATTCATTCATTTCTTCTTTTGTGGACTAACATAAGGAGAGCACGCTGGATTGGCCCATCTAGTCCAGCATCCCATAGACCTTAGTGGGACAGTTGAACATATGCTTAAATACCTCTCATTTTGTTGTTGTTGTTCAGTCGTTCAGTCATGTCCGACTCTTCGTGACCCCATGGACCAGAGCACGCCAGGCACGCCTATCCTTCACTGCCTCCCGCAGTTTGGCCAAACTCATGCTAGTCGCTTCGAGAACACTGTCCAACCATCTCATCCTCTGTCGTCCCCTTCTCCTTGTGCCCTCCATCTTTCCCAACATCAGGGTCTTTTCTAGGGAGTCTTCTCTTCTCATGAGGTGGCCAAAGTACTGGAGCCTCAACTTCAGGATCTGTCCTTCCAGTGAGCACTCAGGGCTGATTTCTTTAAGGATGGATATGTTTGATCTTTTTGCAGTCCATGGGACTCTCAAGAGTCTCCTCCTGAGAGCCAGTGTGGTGTAGTGGTTAAGAGCGGTAGACTCGTAATCTGGTGAACCGGGTTCGTGTCTCCACTCCTCCACATGCAGCTGCTGGGTGACCTTGGGCTAGTCACACTTCTCTGAAGTCTCTCAGCCCCACTCACCTCACAGAGTGTTTGTTGTGGGGGAGGAAGGGAAAGGAGAATGTTAGCCGCTTTGAGACTCCTTCGGGTAGTGATAAAGCGGGATATCAAATCCAAACTCTTCTTCTTCTTCTCCAGCACCAGAATTCAAAAGCATTCTTCGGCCTCTCATTTACAAAGCTCTAGACACCTTGGGACTTAGGCCCTTAGCAGGCCGATGCTCCCGGAGGAAGCTTTCTCTCATTCTTGCTTAAGACACTTTAATCTCACGCAGCCGTGCAAATCTGGGGATTATAACTCAAGGGCGGTTTGGAGCTCCTGTCTGCTTCCGTGCATTTCATGCAAGAAAAGCTGGCTGCTCAAAATGGGCGGGGACTACCCAATGCCTCCCTTTCTCGGCCCCACCCACTTTCTCAGCAAGCCCCGCCCAGGCTCTCTGGCAAGACGACGCCCCTTATTTTGCTCTTCCTTCCATGTTTCCTGCACAGGAAACACTCCAGCAACGCTGCTGCCAAAGTTCAAGGGCAAGCCGTGCGAGAGGAGGAGGAGGGATGGTTTTCTTGGAAATGTTTTTCCCTCCTGTCCCAGGAAGTCAACAGGATGTGATCTTTTTGCCTTGATCCTTGAAAGGGCTGGCTCTCAGAATATGTGCTGTCTTGAAAGAGTAACTCCACGTGATTGAAAGCACCAGATCGTCCTTTTAGCCGATCCTTCCGCTTTGCGATGGTCTAGAGCAGTGATGGCCAAACTCAGCCCTCCAGCTGTTTTGGGACTACAATTCCTATCACCCCTGACCACTGGTCCTGTTAGCTAGGGATGATGGGAGTTGTAGTCCCAAAACAGCTGGAGGGCCATGTTTGGCCATCACTGGTCTAGAGCATGGGTAGGCAAACTGAGGCCCAGGGGCCGGATCCAGCCCAATCACCTTCTAAATCCGCCCCGCAGACGTTCCAGGAATCAGCATGTTTTTACATGAGTAGAATGTGTCCTTTTATTTAAAATGCATCTCTGGGTTATTTGTGGGGCCTGCCTGGTGTTTTTACATGAGTAGAATGTGTGCTTTTATTTAAAATGCATCTCTGGGTGATTTGTGGGGCATAGGAATTCGTTCTTCTTCTTTTCAAAATATAGTCTGTCCCACAAGGTCTGAGAGACAGTGGACCGTCCCCCTGCTGAAAATGTTTGCTGACCCCTGGTCTATGGCAGGGATCGGCAAAATTTTTGTGGCTTGGGCCGGTTCACGGTCCTGCAGACACTGCGGTGGGCCGGAGTGTGCACACTTGCACGCGCAAATGCTATTTCCGGCGCTCCTTCCAGCACGGAGGAGCCGTGCGCAGCTTCCCATTGGGTGCAGGCCAGCGCCGCAGAAGGCGATCTCCGTTCTGCTCTGCGACGGTTTAGCGCAGCGCACGGGAGCTGACCGAGTGGGCGGCAGGGGTCCATGGGCCGGTTAAATGACCCCATGGGCCGCTTGTGGCCCATGAGCCTTAGGTTCCCAACCCCTGGTCTATAGGGTGTGAAGCAGATGAGCAGCTTTAGCTGCCCCACAACAACACGGTGAAATCGGCCATTAATGGCCCACCCGTTTGCAGATGAAGAAGCTCAGCCTCTGGTTGGCCCTTATGGGAAAAGGATGCTGGACTAGATGGACCATTGGACTGATCCAGTAGGCTCTTCTTGTGTTCTGGGGACGTGGGTGGTGCTGTGGTCTAAACCACTGAGCCCCTTGGGCTTGCTGATCGGAAGGTCGGCAGTTCGAATCCCTGCAACAGGGTGAGCTCCCGTTGCTCTGTCCCAGCTTCTGCCAACCTAGCAGTTTAAAAGCACGCCAGTGCAAGTAGATGAATACCCGGTAGGTACCTTTGTGGTGGGAAGTTAAACGGCGTTTCTGTGCACTCTGGCTCCTGTCACGGTGTCCCATTGCGCCAGAAGCAGTTTAGTCATGCTGGCCACATGACTCTGAAAACTGTCTGTGGACAAACGCCGGCTCCCTCGGCCTGAAAGCGAGATGAGTGCCATGCCCCATACTGTAGTTGCCTTTGACTGGTCTTAACCATCCAGGGGTCCTTTACCTTTTTGTGTTCTTAAAAATAAAACTCTGTATTAATTGTTGTTGTTTTAAGAAAAACACATCTGCCCATACAATCAGTTAATTGATCAGCTAAGTTTTCCATAATTGGGTGATGACTGGATTTTCGTTGAGTTGTAAGCTTCTGGAAAGTGTTGATCTAATCTTAGCGGCGTAAAACTTTATTTCTTTATTTTATTTCTACATTCGTCAGAACTCTTTAAAAAAGACGTGCTCCGAATCGAAGGGTTGTGGGGCATGTACAGTCTGCGCCTGTAGATCGTGGAAGCAAAATTAACTGCAGACCCCAAAATTTGGGATCCTCTCCAAACCTGTGCCAAAGTTTTGCAGAGTTTCTTTGGGGGGGGGCAGTGTTTTAACTGCAAAACTGTGGCACAGGTTTGGAGAGGATCCCAAATTTTGGGCTTCGTGGGCCTGATAGCGGACTCCTGTGGGAAGATCTTCAAGTTGTCTTCCAGCGCTTACGTTCTGTAGGAGCACCCGAAACGCTGGCGAGGGTGTCTTGTGACAGACAGGCCTAAATATGTGAACTATTCCTGATAAGGCCATCAAAGGCAAGTCCGGACACAAAAGTAATCCTGTTTGTTTTACATACAAAGGCTCCAGATTCTTCAAGACTGGGCTGCTATCAAAGGAAGGCTCTGGTCTGAAGCCCCTACCCATCAGTTTGCTGGTCCTGGGACAGAATGAGGAAGCCTCCGTCTTGCTGTGGATGTCTCTTCGCTGAGTGCTCTTAGTTAAATTTTAACCGCTCAAACCTCCAGACTGACGACCCCAGCCCCACCCTGTAGCTCTGCAGAGATCTGGCCAAGGAGCTTTGCAGAAATCCTGTATAGGCAATTGATTTGAATCGAGGGCTTCTGGTTCGAAATGCTGTCATGCAACATTTTCAGACTTTGGTCTCCTCCTACAACCTCCTGGCCAACCCGGCCCATTAAGTCCTATGATTACGTGACCCATTGTCAGCTTTCATGTATTTTCTTTTCCAGGCTGTGCGAACAAAGCTAAATAAGGCAGGCTTAAGTGAAACCTATTGACTTTGAAACTTAAAAGCATTCTTGAAAACGAAAAAAGCCGGGTGGCTGGAAATCTCATGATTCTCAAGGTAGGCTCAGGATTATTTCAACGCCCGACATCACCTTTGCGCGCAGTACTGCCCTCTGCAGGATGAAGCGCTGAATTGTGAGCCTTGGGTGATGAGAATTAAGACAAAACTAAAATAAAAAATTCCTTCCAGTAGCACCTTAGAGACCAACTAAGTTTGTTCTTGGTATGAGCTTTCGTGTGCATGCACACGAAAGCTCATACCAAGAACAAACTTAGTTGGTCTCTAAGGTGCTACTGGAAGGAATTTTTTTATTTTATTGTGTTTTGACTATGGCAGACCAATACAGCTACCTACCTGTAGCTAAGACAAATCCATCACAGAACGGGTGGGATTCATCCAGCCTTAGATGGATGGAAGATTACAGGGCTGAGGTTGCCAAGGCGAAACTCTTGATTCTGGACACGAAGCATGACTGCAAGTCCCTGGCACCTAAAACTTTAAGGAATGAGTGATTTCTGGTGATTTCAAAGCTTTACTGCTTGTATCATCTGTTTGCTTTTCATTTCATGAATTTGGTTATACCGCTGGATTGTAGACAAACAAACCTCAAAGTGGTTACTTCTTTTTCTCTGGCATGGATAGCTCAGTTGGCTAGAGCGTGGTGCTGATAACGCCAAGGTTTCAAGTTCGATCCCCGTATGGAACAGCTACAAATTCTTGCATTACAGGGGGGTTGGGCTAGATGACCCCTTGGGGTCCCTTCCAGCTCTTCAATTCCTTGATTCTGTTCTATGATTTATTCCAGTATTTTGAACAGGAGGCTGAACGATATGTGCCATTGGCCGCATTCAGCAGGCACCTTCTTATGCAAAATGTAGACGTGTCTTTTAATCTGATTTTTAGCTTATACTTGATTTTAATTATTGTGATCTTGCAGGGTTTAGAATAACAACAACAACAACAACAACAACAACAAATAACAAATAAATAAATAATAAATAAATAATAATTTATTTATACCCCGCCCATCTGGCTGGGTTTCCCCAGCCACTCTGGGCGGCTTCCAACAAATATTAAAATACAATAATTCATCAGACATTAAAAGCTTCCCTAAACAGGGCTGCCTTCAGATGTCTTCTAAAAGTCTGGTAGTTGTTTTTCTCTTTGACATCTGGTGGGAGGGTGTTCCACAGGGCGGGTGCCACTACCAAGAAGGCCCTCTGCCTGGTTCCCTGTAACTTGGCTTCTCACAGCGAGGGAACTGCCAGAAGGCCCTCGGCGCTGGACCTCAGTGTCCGGGCTGAACGATGGGGGTGGAGACGCTCCTTCAGGTATACTGGACCGAGGCCATTTAGGGCTTTAAAGGTCAGCACCAACACTTTGAATTGTGCTCGGAAACGTACTGGGAGCCAATGTAGGTCTTTCAAGACCGGTGTTATGTGGTCTCGGCGGCCGCTCCCAGTCACCAGTCTAGCTGCCGCATTCTGGATTAGTTGTAGTTTCCGGGTCACCTTCAAAGGTAGCCCCACATAGAGCACATTGCAGTAATCCAAGCGAGAGATAACTAGAGCATGCACCACTCTGGTGAGACAGTCTGCGGGCAGGTAGGGTCTCAGCCTGCGTACCAGATGGAGCTGGTAGACAGCTGCCCTGGATACAGAATTCTTTAGTTCATTGTTTTATTCTTCTTGTAATCGCTTTGGAAGTTTCGTGGGGGGGGGGCGTGTTCTCCTAACAATCTTAATATATATATAGATAGATTTATTTGAAACAAATAAACAATAAATGGTAGCCCAGAACATCTGGAGACCACTGAGTTGGTCTAGGCTGGCTTTACTAATACCTGTGATACAGTGCCTTAAGCCATCATCATTTTTTTTTTAAAAAAAAAAACCAGAACCATATGAGCTTTATTTTATTTTTTTTAATGTCAAAACCAGCTCACAGCCTGAATAGCTTGAAAAGGAAACCTGTAGGCATTCTCCTTTTTCTTCATTTCTCCAGCAGACCAAATCAATCATGCGTGGGGGGTATTTTTTCCTGGACATGTTTCCCAACACAAAAGTGTTAAAGGAGGAAAAGGAGGGCACAGGGTTTTCCAGGGCACGTGTTTGCACTTAATTCTGCAAAATTCGAAAGTGGATTTTTGTTATTATTTCCAGCCATACGAAAGGAGGTCGAGCATCTCTGAGACCATCCTGAGAGTAAGCCCAGAAGGACTCCTTTGTTGGGTTGAACGGAGGGTCACCAGGACCAATATTAAGTTGTCAGTGGTGGACAGCCAGTCCCCCTACCCCCCCCCCAAAAAAAACCTTGCAGGCAGAGTAGATAATGGGGGTGGGGGACTTCAGCTGGATCTCACCCTCCATACCTTTTTCTCTAGCCCTCCGGACTCTCCGCCAAGCCCCACCCTTCACATCCTCCTTGGGTGCTTTTGTCCCTGTTGAAATTCCATTTTGTTAGCTTGCCCTCCCAGGCGCTGTGGTCCAAACCGCTGAGCCTCTTGGGTTTGCCGATCAGAAGGTCGGCGGTTCGAATCCCCGCGACGGGCTGAGCTCCCGTTGCTCTGTCCCAGCTCCCGCCAACCTAGCAGTTCGAAAAGCACGCCAGTGAAAGTAGATAAATAGGAACCACTGTGGCGGGAGGGTAAACAGCGTTTCCATGCGCTCTGGCACTCATCATGGTGCTCCATTGCGCCAGAAGCAGTTTCGTCGTGCTGGCCAGATGACCCGGAAAGCTGTCTGTGAACAAACGCCGGCTCCCTCGGCCTCAAAGCGAGATGAGCGCCGAAACCCCATAGTCGCCTTTGACAGGACTTAACCGTCCAGGGGTTCTTTACCCTTTACCTTTACCTTTTACCTTCTCCAATATAGTTACAGGTAGGTAGCCGTGTTGGTCTGCCATAGTCAAAACAAAATAAATAATAAATAAAATCCTTCTAGTAGCACCTTAGAGACCAATCTGTTAAGGTCATTTTGAATTCTGATTTTGCCTTCTGTGGCATTAGCTACCGTTCTTCGTTGGGTGTCATCTGCAAATTCGACGAGCATCCCCTCAACTCCTTCATCCAAGTTATTTATAAAGATGTTGAACAACAACAAGCCCAGGACAGAGCTCTGCGGCACCCCACTTTAATTTTTATTTTATTAAAAGTTTTTTTAAATTCATTTTCACTTTTACCATTTGACATCATACATAAATCATAATCATTTTACAAATCGGATTCTCAGAATTCCCAAACTTCCCTCCGCCCCTCCATGGTGTCCCCAAATATTCTTTTCAAACTGCATCGTATCATATTCTCCGCATTTTCTTCAAACTCATTTTTTATCATCATTCTTGCATCATTGCAAGTGTTTTTAAAACCCTGCCCATGTTTTCAGTTGTCTACAGTATTCTTTCAAGTAACTTAAAAAAAATTCCCCATTCTTTATTAAATTTATTGTCCTCTTGGTCGCTGATTTTCCCGGTCATTTTCGCCAATTCAGCATAGTTTATCTCTTATCATCTTTATCGGCCATTCTTCTTTTGTAGGTAGAGCACCCCACTTTTCACTTTCCCCCAGGATGATGAGAAACCATTATCTACTCTGCCTGCGAGCTATGGTGGGGCTGCTCTGGAGGAAAGGGCGTAAAACCAGTGGATCCAAAGGACAAGAAAGGAGATTCCGACTAAACATCAGGAAGAACTTTCTGACAATATGAGTCGGTTGACAGTAGAATGGGCTCCTTCAGAAGGTGGCGGATTCCCCTTCATTGTAGGTTTTTAAACAGAAGTTGGGTGGCCATCTGTCATGGATTGTTTAGATTTTGTTGTTGTTCAGTCATGTCCGACTCTTCATGACCCCATGGACCAGAGCACGCCAGGCACCCCTATCCTCCACTGCCTCCCGCAGTTTGGCCAAACTCATGCCAGTCGCTTCGAGAACACTGTCCAACCATCTCGTCCTCTGTCGCCCCCTTCTCCTTGTGCCCTCCATCTTTCCCAACATCAGGGTCTTTTCCAGGGAGTCTTCTCTTCTCATGAGGTGGCCAAAGTACTGGAGCCTCAACTTCAGGATCTGCCCTTCCAGTGAGCACTCAGGGCTGATTTCTTTAAGGATGGATAAGTTTGATCTTTTTGCAGTCCATGGGACTCTCAAGAGTCTCCTCCAGCACCATAATTCAAATTCGGCGATCAGCCTTCTTTATGGTCCAGCTCTCACTTCCATACATCACTACTGGGAAAACCATAGCTTTAACTATATGGACCTTTGTCGGCAAGGTGATGTCTCTGCTTTTTAAGATGCTGTCTAGGTTTGTCATTGCTTTCCTCCCAAGAAGCAGGCGTCTTTTAATTTCATGCAGTGATCATGGAGCCCAAGAAAGTGAAATCTCTCACTGCCTCCATTTCTTCCCCTTCTATTTGCCAGGAGGTGATGGGACCAGTGGCCATGATCTTAGTTTTTTTATGTTTAGATTATTCTTGTATTATTTGCAATATTCCTGTATTGCATGGTTTGGACTCGATGATCCTTTTGGGTCCCTTTCCATCTCTGCAATTCTACAGTGCTTTAAATGGATGGTTTGAATGGATGCTGGAATAGAAGGACCCAATTTGGCCCCATCCAGCTGTCATCCACTTCTTCCTTATGTTGGCCCTATTTGTCTACCAGCTCCATTTGGTACGCAGGCTGAGACCCTACCTGCCCGTGGACTGTCTCACTAGAGTGGTGCATGCTCTGGTTATCTCCTGCTTGGACTACTGCAATGCACTCTACATGGGGCTACCTTTGAAGGTGACCCGGAAACTACAACTAATCCAGAATGCGGCAGCTAGACTGGTGACTGGGAGCGGCCGCCGAGACCACATAACACCGGTCTTGAAAGACCTACATTGGCTCCCAGTATGTTTCTGAGCACAATTCAAAGTGTTGGTGCTGACCTTTAAAGCCCTAAACAGCCTCGGCCCAGTATACCTGAAGGAGCGTCTCCACCCCCATCGTTCAGCCCAGACACTGAGGTCCAGCTCCGAGGGCCTTCTGGCGGTTCCCTCCCTGCGAGAAGTGAGGTTACAGGGAACCAGGCAGAGGGCCTTCTCGGTAGTGGCGCCCGCCCTGTGGAACGCCCTCCCATCAGATGTCAAGGAAATAAACAACTATCTGACTTTTAGAAGACATCTGAAGGCAGCCCTGTTTAGGGAAGCTTTTAATATTTGATGAATTATTGTATTTTAATATTTTGCTGGAAGCCACCCAGAGTGGCTGGGGAAACCCAGCCAGATGGGCGGGGTATAGGTAAAGGTAAAGGGACCCCGTTAGATCCAGTCGCAGATGACTCTGGGGTTGCGGCGCTTATCTCGCTTTACTGGCCGAGGGAGCCGGCGTACAGCTTCCGGGTCATGTGGCCAGCATGACTAAGCCGCTTCTGGCAAACCAGAGCAGCACATGGAAATGCCGTTTACCTTCCCGCCAGTGTGGTACCTATTTATCTACTTGCACGTGACATGTTTTCGAACTGCTAGGTGGGCAGAAGCTGGGACCAAACAACGGGAGCTCACCCCGTCGCGGGGATTCGAACGCCGACCTTCTGATCGGCAAGCCCTAGGCTCTGTGATTTAACCCACAGTGGCACCTGCATCCCAATGGGCAGGGTATAAAAAATTATTATTATTATTAATTTAAACCAATACTTTGCAATGCACATTTAGCAGAATTTAAGCACCGAGTTAGCTAATTGCACGACAGGCCTGATAGCTAAGGAACTGGGGTGGGTGGACGTTACCAAAAACAGCCAGAGAACAGGTGTGCACAGATCGGATGCTCTGCAGCCGGGAATTTTCCACCTTGCAAGAAGATCTTGACATTTCTCTCCGTTTCCCCCACCCCAACCACCTCCACCCCTTGCTTGACTTTCACCTTTGCAGGATTTTGCATGGCTGGGATTTGGTGCGGCACCATTGCACCAAGGCCACCCCCTTATCGTAGCAATTTGTCAAAGGAAGAGCGGCTGCTCGGGGTGGAAGAGCTCCCCTCGAGATCTGTTTAGACGGAGCCTCTTAAGTGCTTCCCTGGGAGCACAAATCCCTCCTCCGCCAAGGCGATTTGCCCATCTGGGTGTGTTGATATTAAATTCCCCTCTGTCTGTAAACAGAGCGCCAGGGGGAGGATGAAGGAAGGTCCGTTGGCATTGGAGGAGGAGGTTGGAGATGAAAGCAGCTGGGATGATGAAAGGGAGTCCAGATAACTGATGGGGGCACAGGCAGATTCCACCCATCAGTGCCTGAACTGGGCACCTGGGAGGCAGCTCACCACCACGCCCTCTTGTGGCTGGACTGTGGATTCCTTTTTTGCGCAAAACTTTCCTCTCTGAACAAAAGAAAAATTAAAAAAAATTCCTTCCAGTAGCACCTTAGAGACCAACTAAGTTTGTTCTTGGTATGAGCTTTTGTGTGCATGCACACTTCTTCAGATACACTGAAACGGAAGTCACCAGACACTTACCGTGTGTATATAGTGACAGAGTGGTGGTGGGAATGGGCGATTGGCTGATAGGTGTGGAAAACCTGTTAACGACTGCAATTTCTCCCTCCCTCTCACTCTCTCTCACTCACTCTCTCTGGTTCTTGGGTGGCTAAGAAGAAATCAGAAAATAATAGCAATTAGGGCCTGAAATATAAACTGTTGCCGCACAGAGTGCTGGTGTTTATTTTTTATGTTTACTTTTCTCGTTTTCACCATTATATTATTTATTAAATCTGTATTATTTGTTATTTTAACAAATGTCATAACATTTGTACCGCACTGGATTGTAAAAAAAAACCCAAACAAACAAACAAACAAAGAAACCACAAAGCGGTTTATGAAAAAAAAAAGATAAAACTGTAAAAATCATACGTAAGAAAAATTCACAACTATAATTTTGACAACTTTAAAAAAGTTTTTTTAAAATAGAACAAAAAAGGCTAAAAACAAATTGAAACTATGTTTTATATATGCTGTAAAGTGCCCAGAGTGGCTAGGGAAACACAACCAAATGGGTGAGGTATAAATTAATTAATTAATTAATTAAACCTGCATCAACTTTCTAAACCTCTGGGTAGGTTTGTCTAAGCAAGAATTTTTTAGCAGGTGCCTTCACTGTGTCCTTCCTTCCGGTGTCTGCTTTGAATAGCCCTCCTGGCTAGTAGCCATCAAGTCCCATTTAAATCCATCTGTGTTTGTGGCCATCACTGCCTCCTGTGGGAAGGAGTTCCACAGTTTCTTCTTTGGCAATCATTTGTAGCCGAGTAAGATTGTCTTCCACGGTCTTAATAGTGGATCCACACGTCCTTCCACAGTGAGGGACATAGGTTTCCGGGCAGGAGTTGATCACGGTGTGGATTTGCCGAGCGTGCCTTCCTCTTAGCACGTTTCTCCCTTGAGTCCTGAGTTCGAGTGTCTTCAAAGCCCATGACACCTTTGGTAAAGCTCACAGGCCAGTGTTTCCCAGTTGTCAGTGTTTATACTACATTTTTAAGATTTGCCTTGAGAGAGTCTTTAAACCTCTTTTGTTGACCACCAGCATTACGCTTTCCATTTTTAAGTTCGGAATAGAGTAGTTGCTTTGGAAGACGATCATCAGGCATCCGCACAACATGACCAGTCCAACGAGGTTGATGTTGAAGAATCATTGCTTCGACATGGATGATCTTTGCTTCTTCCAGTACACTGGCATTAGTTCCCCTGTCTTCCCAAGTGATGTGTGTAAAAAAATTCAGAGACAATATTTAACTATGTGGTGTGTAAAGAAGAACTTCCTGTTAACCATCCTGAATCTTCCAGCATTCGTGGATGTCCACGAACTTAGTGTTAAGTTCTTGACTCTCCCGTTCGGAGGGAGAGCAAATATTCCCTGAAATATGTCTGTGACAGAAAGAGTTTTTTTTAAATAATAATAATAAAAGCCCCGAGAGCAACATAAATCTTTTCTGAATGGAATGTGATTGCCTGCTGTTGCTATTGTTCCGCTGCTGGGCAGGAACTGTCCAGACGTTTTGCTGCCTTGAATAAGCATTTCCTTTCCAAGTCGTTGGGACACCCACGGGAAAGAATCGGTGTCAAGAGGCCTCATAATGACAGGATTTAGAGCCGGTGCCAGAAGCCGAAAGCCATAAATTGAGACGCCTTTGCCTGCTGCTCTTGGCACAGAGAACAGGCTTCGGAGTCCAATGGCCTCTGCAAATAGCAAGAAGCAGGTAAGGGGTTTGGCACTGTGGCTGGATCTGCACTGATATGAAAAAACGCTATAGGGGGAAAAAGCACTATAAAAACGCAGTTTATCGTTGGCGATGGAATGCTGCTCTATGGCGTCACATTTTTATAAAATAAAAAATAAAAAAATTCCTTCCAGTAGCACCTTAGAGACCAACTAAGTTTGTTCTTGGTATGAGCTTTCGTGTGCATGCATGTATCTGAAGAAGTGTGCATGCACATGAAAGCTCATACCAAGAACAAATTTTGTTGGTCTTTAAGGTGCTAGTGGAAGGAAATTTTTATTTTTTTATTTTGTTTCGACTATGGCAGACCAACCCGGCTACCTACCTATAACTGGAACATTTTTATAATACATTTTTTAAGGTTCTAATTAACCCATGTACCTGAGTCCCATCGTGTCATGAAAAGAATCCTCACCTGCTGCCATAGGGACTGAGGTTCCTGCAGGGGCTGGGGCCCCCCAAAATTTGAACGACATTGCCATTAAAATAGTGGGCGTGTGCTACGTCATGTGATGGATTCTGCGGGGCGGAGCTTACCTGGACTCCCCAAATTTTACCCAAGTTGGCGCCCCTGCCTGCTGCTACTCTGCACAGCCAGGCTTTGCAAAAGGGAGAAGAAGCTGGCCAAGGCACCGGAACACCAGAAGAACCTCCCCAAAGGTTAGACAATCTACTAACCACAATGGCTATGTTCTACCTGCAGAGCTGGAAGCAGCAATGCCATACTGCCGGGGTGGCAAACTTCCAAGAGACTGTGATCTACTCACAGAGTTAAAGACTGGCAGTGATCTACCCCCTTTTTGGGGGTTCAGATCAAAGTTGCTGAGCTTTTTTGAGGAAGGAGAAAGGCCTGTTTCTTCGGGGTTCAGGTCAAAGGTTTTGAGCTTTTTTTAGGGGAGCCAAACTTGTTGGGCTTCATTGGGGGGAGCCAGTGATCTATCAGCGATTTACCACAGACGTCCAGTGATCTACCGGTAGATCATGATCTACCTGTTGGACGTGCCTGCGCATACTGTATTTCATAAAGTGAAAAACCGGACACGTAAGTGGTTCTCCAAAAAGAAATTGAGATTTTGAGCTATTTTTTGGGGGGGGGGAACAAAAAGGAACACTTCCGACATGGGTTGCCATACGCCCAGGTTTCCCCGGATGTTTTACCAATATATGCGATTGATGCCCGGACGCTATTTTGGACAGGCGAATCCCAGCTATGTCTGGACATATACACCAAAGAGAATCCTGCGTTGCAAAACAGAGCACTCTGAACAGCAGACACTACATGGCCATGGATCAACTATCACTAAAAAGTGTGCTACACTTTTTTGTTGTTGTTCAGTCGTGTCCGACTCTTCGTGACCCCATGGACCAGAGCACGCCAGGCACACCTATCTTTCACTGCCTCCCGCAGTTTGGCCAAACTCATGCTAGTCGCTTTCGAGAACACTGTCCAACCATCTCATCCTCTGTCGTCCCCTTCTCCTTGTGCCCTCCATCTTTCCCAACATCAGGGTCTTTTCTAGGGAGTCTTCTCTTCTCATGAGGTGGCCAAAGTACTGGAGCCTCAACTTCAGGATCTGTCCTTCCAGTGAGCACTCAGGGCTGATTTCTTTAAGGATGGATAAGTTTGATCTTTTTGCAGTCCATGGGACTCTCAAGAGTCTCCTCCAGCACCATAATTCAAAAGCATCAATTCTTCGCGATCAGTCTTTTTTATGGTCCAGCTCTCACTTCCATACATTACCACTGGGAAAACCATAGCTTTAACTATACGTACCTTTCTCGGCAAGGCTTTTTAGTGATAGCTAATCCATGGAGGAGACTCTTGAGAGTCCCATGGACTGCAAAAAGATCAATGAACAGTGTTCTCGAAGCGACTGGTATGAGTCTGACCAAACTGCGGGAGGCAGTGGAAGACAGGAGTGCCTGGCGTGCTCTGGTCCATGGGGTCACGAAGAGTTGGACACGACTGAATGACTGAACAATAACAACAATCCATGGCCATTTGATGTACCATTTGTGACTATTAATGTGCTGATGAAGATTTATCGTTGAAACGGTTCATTATCCTGGAAGAACTGTACTGTCTGCTGCTGTGCTTGGAGCACCCTATTGCGACATTTGGAGCACGAATCATCTCACGCTTGTAATAATAATAATAATAACTTTCATTCATATCCCGCCCTCCCCGGCCGAAGTCGGGCTCAGGGTGGCTAACATCAGATACATAACATTGGTATAAAATCAAACAATAATTAGATTGCCTCCTAAAAACATCTCAAAATCAAATTAAAATCAAATCAAATTAGATTGCCTCCTAAAAACATCTCAAAATCAAATTAAAGTCTAATTAGATGGCTTTCCACAGGGTTAGGGTTGGGAACAGTAAGTGCTCCACTGAACTGAAATTTCAGCCTTCACGACATAGGAAAACAGCCAAGTAAACAGCTATTTTGGTGGAGGAGGGTCAAGATATTAACCGATATGCATGAAATTTCATATATAGCTATATAATCCCTAGTATAGTAAGATAAGACCTTTGGAGCAGGCATTTAAAAAAAAAAAATTATGAACCGCCCTAGTAGGGCAGTAATTGTTCCTTGATAATTTGTCACCCCCTCCATTATGGAACCTGGGTCGGAGCGCCCCCTACACTCCCCCTTGCTACGCCCCTGTTTGTAGGGTATTGAGTGTGGAAAGGCATTCTGCCTCCATTTCAGTGATCTCCAACAGTGACTTACCACCCTTACCATTCCTGTTCAAGGAACATTTATTTGTCTCTTATTCGTTTGTGACTCCATGCCCATATTATACTGTATGTCTTCTGTTTACGTCTGCACATACGGCAGCCCTAGGAGAGCGCTCTTGTGCTCACAGGTCCTGCTTCTCAAAGACATCTGGCTGGTTGCTGTGGAAGCAGGATGCTGCGCAAGATGGGTCTGCCTGGCCAGAGCCGTCTCATCCATTGGGGCTGGTGGCGTGGCGCACCAGGGCACAATGGCCTGGAGGGCGCCTCCGCCCTCCAGCCCCGCTGGCAGCGCCCTCCCTGCCCAGCGGAGCAAGGGAGCTGGCCAGCACGCCACGCCCTCCAGCTGCCCGGCGCAGCGCGAGCTGCCCGGCTGCGCTGCGCCATCCGGCTGCCCCGCGGAGCGCAGGAGCGCGAGCCGTCCACCCTCGCCTCCCGTCCCGGAAGCGCTGGAAGGGCAGAGCACAGGAGCGCGGCAGAGTGCGGGAGCAGAGCTGGCCAGCCGCGCCGCACCCTCCAGCTGCCCGGCGCAGCGGGAGCTGCCCGGCTGCGTTGCGCCATCCGGCTGCCCCGCGGAGCGCGGGAGCGCGAGCCGGCCACCCTCGCCCCGTCCCGGAAGCGCTGGAAGGGCACGCAGAGCCCCGCGCCGCTCCAGCGCCACGCCCCCATCCCCCGCCTCCACCCCCCTCCCAGCAAGCGCGGGAGGGAGGCGGCGGAGAGGCGGCATGGTGGGGGCGCCGCAGGGATAGCCGCGCCAGGGCGGCCGATCTTCTTAAGACGGCCCTGTGCCTGGCTTTTGCCTGGGGCTGGGCGAACGTTTTTGTTTGGCGGACCTCAACTTCTGCTTTGCGCCATCTTGGAAAGGAGAGCGAGCCCATTCCAACAGCACGCTCCGCAGGGCCGGATTTGATGCGTTGCGGCCTTCAAGGCTTGCAGCTGTTATTTTTAAACTGTTCCGCTCCACAGCCAGTTTCCCACCCCCCGTTTGCAAGTGATTCCAGCTTCTGTCTGGCACAGGACTGAGGCTGAATTTCTTCCAAAGAAAAGAAGGCATGCGCCGCTTATCAGCTTGGACGTTATGTATACTCTGCCTAAGAACTGCAGTGTGCAGCACAAACAGCCCTCTGTTACTGCATGGTTATAAATTCTGGGTCGCATATAAATCTAGGGCATATCAGATGGCAGGGGGCCCCCTCCACAGAGACCCTTCCCCCACCCTCCAACATTTATCTGATGAAAATAGGGACGTCCTATTCTATCATTATCTTTTTCTAAAAAATAATATTTATTGAACATTTTTAACACAAAAAAATACAAAAAATACACATACCTACAATTACATAAAAACTAACAAAAACAAACATAATAACATACATATATATCTTATTCCTAATATTTCTTCCTCACATTGTAATGGACTTCCTCCTGTCTCCTCTTCCTGCGTTCCTTGTCTATCCTCTTTAGTAACTTCTAAACATCTTACCAAATCATATTTTATAACAAAACTTATCTAAATATCTAATCTTATCTATTTTTCTTAACTTATAATCATCTTTCTTAACCACTTATCCTTACTTTACATCTACAGCTTAGCTTTTCTCCTAGTTATATCTAATTGTCAATCATACAATAATTTTTTTAATACAATTTAAATTTCTTCCACTCTTCTTCCACTGCGTCGTCCCTCTGGTCACGAAGTTTCCCGGTCATCTCTGCGAGCTCCATATAGTCCATCATTTTCATCTGCCATTCTTCTATCGATGGTAATTCTTCTGTCTTCCAGTTTTTAGCTATCAAAATTCTAGCTGCTGTTGTGGCATACATGAACCAATTTCTATCACATTTAGAAATATCTTGGCCTAGGATGCCCAGCAAAAAGGCCTCTGGTTTCTTTTTAAAAGTGTTTTTCAACACATCCTATTCTATCATTATCATTGCAGTACTATTTATAAACCCACCCATCCAGGGCCGTATTTAGGTTTGATGAGGCGCTAAGCTACAGAAGGTAATGGGGCCCTTTGTATGTCCAGCTGTCCTTTGTCAACAACAAATTGTCGCTGTTTTTTGTGTTGGATATATGCAGAGCTGTCAACCTTCCTTCTTTCTTTCTTTTTGCATTGGGAAACGGCCATAGCTGTCAACTTCCCCTTTTCTTGCGATGGGAAACGGTGTTGGAATAAGGGAATTTCCCGCAAAAAAGGGGGAAAGTTGACAGCTATGGATATGCTACATGGTAATTTATGGGCCTAATAGGTATCTCAAGCCATTTGCACATGTTGCCCTGCAACCAGTCCATGCAGAATGTAGGCACCCTATATATAGAAAGGAGCAAACCAGTGATATTTTAGGGAGCAGGCTAGCAGGCGGGGCCCATGACTTACATCATAGGAGCCTACACAACACAAAACACTGTTGCTGTATGTAGGTTTTATTTTATTTTGTTTTTTATCTTATATTTTGGAAATGTACATCCAGTGTTTTTTCCTTTAATTTTTCTTGGGGGGGCCCCAAGAGAGTGTGGCCCTAAGCTATAGCCTGTTTAGCTTATACGTAAATCAGGCACTGCACCCAAGCCGCTCTGGTCAGCTTCCCACATATATAAAAACATAATAAAATATTAAGCATTTTAAAAAGCCCCTTCCCTTTACTGGGCTGCCTTTAGATGTCTTCTAAAGATCTCCATGGCTCAGGGGTCACATAACTTCCTACCCTCCCAACATTTCTCCAATGAAAATAGGGAAGTCCTAAGGAAAAGCGGGACATTCTGGGATCAAATCAGAAATCGGGACGGCTTCTGAAAATCTGGGGCTGTCCCTGGAAAATAGGGACGCTTGTAATAGATAGAACGGACAGAGGTTTTTAAGTAGAGGTTTTGTAATTGCAATTCCTGCAATGCGGGGAGTTGGACTAACCCAAATACCTGGAAACTGGCAAGCAGGACGGGAGCAAGAAGAGCAGTCTCCCCTCTCACAGTTTCCTTTTTTTTAAAAAATATAATATTTATTGAGTTTAGAATTTACCATGATCACAATCCATTATTGTTGTTGTTGTCGTTCAGTCGCGTCCAACTAAATTTGTTCTTGGTATGAGCTTTCGTGTGCAGTATCTGAAGAAGTGTGCATGCACACGAAAACTCATACTAAGAAGAAACTTAGTTGGTCTCTAAGGTGCTACTGGAAGGAATTTTTTTATTTTATATTTTCATAGAATCATAGAATCATAGAGTTGGAAGAGACCACAAGGGCCATCCAGTCCAACCCCCTGCCAAGCAGGAAACACCATCAAAGCATTCCTGACAGATGGCTGTCAAGCCTCTGCTTAAAGACCTCCAAAGAAGGAGACTCCACCACACTCCTTGGTAGCAAATTCCACTGCCGAACAGCTCTCACTGTCAGGAAGTTCTTCCTAATGTTTAGGAAGATTTTGATTTCTTTAAACCTCCACCAGTCTCTCACAAACTTATTTTTCGCGCTTCACCTATGAATCTCACTCTTGGTGTGGGAATTACTGGGCGGTTGGACTAGAAGATGATCCTCAGGGTCCCTCCCAACTCGACAATTCTATGATTCCCTATGAAAATTGCCCTTCTGGCCTAGATTGGGACGATGCTTCCCCCTAGTGGCTGCACCGTTAGCAAGCAGGCAACGTTACCGGTAATTTGTGCTGGTGATTCTATACAAAGAAGTCCTTGTACAGTTTTGTGACCAGGATACCTAAGATCAGGGGTCAGCAAACTTTTTCAGCAGGGGGCCGGTCCACTGTCCCTCAGACCTTGTGGGGGCCGGACTATATTTTGAAAAAAATATATGAATGAATTCCTATGCCCCACAAATAACCCAGAGATGCATTTTAAATAAAAGCACACATTCTACTCATGTAAAAACACCAGGCAGGCCCACAAATAACCCAGAGATGCATTTTAAATAAAAGGCACACATTCTACTCATGTAAAAACATGCTGATTCCCGGACCATCCGTGGGCCGAATTTACAAGGCTATTGGGCCACATCTGGCCCCCGGGCCTTAGTTTGGGGACCCCTGCCTAAGATAAAGCTGCCATTAACACCCAGAATTTCCTGGACATACTCGGGATTTCCCCATCAAAAATGGCACCCAGGCAGGATTTTTTTTTTTTTTGAAAAGCGGCTAAAATGCCTGAGAAAAGCATGTGGCAATCCATATTGGAAGTGTTGATTTCTTTTCTTGGCAATTTCCCTAAATAAATTGGTGCAAACTTCATTATGGGGGGAGATTCTGCAAAATAAAATAAAAAATGCCACAATTTTGCCCACCCCACTCTCCAAGAAAAGCTCAGCAATTTTGCAAAAAAAAGGAGAAAAACCACAACGGATTTTCACTTTTTTGAAATTTATCTCCTTATGTTGTACCCAACTGCTCTCCTGCATCTATCACCTTATCAGGAAATCCGCTCCATACAATGTAGGAACAGGTCTTGTGTGGCACTCAGCCTTTAGAATACCTTCCTGTAATATATCAATAGAGTTTTATTATAGTTCCATTTTATAATATATATAGGTATCCTAATTCTGTCCTGTCCCCGTCTCTCCGCGCCTATATTTTGGTCACTGTCTTGGGTCTTCCTGGTCCAGAAAGGTGGCTTATAGATTTATAAATCAGAAAGTGAAACTGCAATTCATTTGAATCTTCCTTCCTGGAGCTATATGTATACATTTAGGTATTTTGCCTGGCATCAGGGCAGAAGAGCCACTTGACTCAGATTTGCCTGTGATTCTGCATATCGCCTGAATTGGAAATGCATTTCTAGACCAAGCCTTATGAGGAACGGTTGAGGGAGTTGGGTATGTTTAGCCTGGAGAAGAGGAGACTGAGAGGAGATAGGATTTGTTGTTTAGTCATCTCATGTCTGACTCTTTGTGAGCCCATGGACCAGAGCATGCCAGGCACGCCTATCCTCCCGCAGTTTGGTCAGACTCATGTTGGTAGCTTCGAGAACACTGTCCAACCATCTCATCCTCTGTCGTCCCCTTCTCCTTGTGCCCTCCATCTTTCCCAACATCAGGGTCTTTTCCAGGGAGTCTTCTCTTCTCATGAGGTGGCCAAAGTACTGGAGCCTCAACTTCAGGATCTGTCCTTCCAGTGAGCACTCAGGGCTGATTTCTTTAAGGATGGATAAGTTTGATCTTCTTGCAGTCCATGGGACTCTCAAGAGTCTCCTCCAGCACCATAATTCAAAAGCATCAATTCTTCTGCGATCAGTCTCCTCCAGCACCATCTTCAAATATCTTAAGGGCTGTCCCATGGAAGAGGGAACAAGCTTGTTTTCTCCATCTCTGGAGGGTAGGACCCAAACCAATGGCTTCAAATTACAGGTATTCCTTGGTTCTCAAACACTTTGGTACTCAAACAACTTGGAACCCAAACACTGCAAACCTGGAAGTTTGCAAACTTTTTCCAGAAGCCGAATGTGCATTGTTTTGAGTGTTACGCTTCCGTTTTGAGTGCCACACTTCCGTTTTGAGTGTTATTCTGAGGCCTGCTTGTTTTTGCTATTTATTTTGCGTTTTTCTTTTTGGCACTCTTTCGGTTTTGTTTTTGCGACTCTGCGTAACCCGGTTCAGCTACTGGTTGCTTGATTGATTGTGTGACTGCAGTACATTGTTTATTGCTTTCATTTTATGGATCGTTAGATAGTAAAAATCATGTTAAATTGCTGTTTTAGGGGTTGTCTGGAACGGATTAATGCATTTTGCATTACTTCCTATGGGAAAGCGCGCCTTGGTTTTGGAACGCTTTGGTTTTGGAAACCGACTTCCGGAACGGATTAAGTTTGAGAACCAAGGTACTACTGTACAAGACAGGAGATTCTGACTTAACATCAGAAAAAAAGCTTTCTGACAGTAAGAGCTGTTTGACAGTGGAGCAGTCTCCCTTTAAAGGTCTTTAAGCAGAGGTTTTTAAGCTTTCGCTGTGATTCCTGCATTGCAGGGGGTCCCTTGCAATGCCACAACTCTATGATTCTGCGAGACCAACTTTTGCTCTCCCTTTTCTCTCCCCCTTCCTCTTGCTACCTGCAGATTTTTATGACGATTACTCCGAAGGCCGGGAATGTGTCAACTGCGGAGCGATGTCCACCCCACTGTGGAGGAGAGACGGCACCGGCCATTACCTGTGCAACGCTTGCGGTCTCTACCACAAGATAAACGGCATTAACCGACCGCTGATCAAACCCCAGAGGAGGCTGGTAAGGAAACGCCTGCGCCATCCTAGGATGCCATCTCTGAGCTCGGCCCGGAAGCGCGATCTCAGTTGCTGGCGGCCAATTAGAAATTTCCATCCCCTAGTTTATAATATTGCATCATTGCTTGTTATATTTTTAATACAAAGGTTCCCAAAGTGGGCAGTAGCGCCCCCTAGTAGACGGTGGGATTACCTAGGATGCGCTAAGATGCTTGAGGTCAGTAAAAAGTTACCGTATTTTTCGCTCCATAAGACGCACCTTTTTTCCTCCAAAAAAGTAAGGGGAAATATCTGTGCGTCTTATGGAGGGAATGGTGGTCCCTGGAGCTGAATTGCCCAGGGGCCAAAAGAGGATCATGCTTTTTATTTTACAAAGAGAAAAGGGGGTGTTGAAAGGACCCCGCTCAGCAGCTGATCAGCAAGAGATCGGGAGAGAGATAAGAGTCCCGGCTCCCTTTCAGCCCCGCCCTCCATTGTTGAATGTGCTGCAGAGGGAGGTTGTTTGTTTCCCCAGCGACATGTGACTGGCTGATTAGATTATCTGTCTGGAAACTGTAGAAAAGGCTCCCTTTCCTTTAGAAGCTGCAGAAATGTGAGTTGAACCCCATAAAAACGGGGCTTTTCCTCTTTGCTTTTCCCCCTTTGCAAAAGGAGCTTTGCTTTTCCCCCTTTGCAAAAAAGCTGCAAAACTTTTAGCTGATCCTCAAAAAACCAGGGCTTTTCCCTTTGCAAAAAAAGCTGCAAAACTTTTAGCTGATCCTCAAAAAAACAGGGCTTTTAGAGGAGGAAAACCAGAAAAATATTTTTTCCCCTTGTTTCCTCCTCTAAAAACGAGATGCGCCCTATGGTCCGGTGCGCCCTATGGAAGCGAAAAGTACCGTAAGTAAAAAGACAGTAGGCGGTTGCTGGAGATGCAAATGACTATCAGACCCTGAACATCCTTGGGTCAAGTTCATCAGTTTTTTTTTAATTAATAAAGCTAGTTTTCATTGGATTTTGGAGGAACGTGCAATTGATGGGTTACTGCGTTGAGTTTGAGTGGGTCGTGAAAAATGACATTCTGAATAACACCTTTTGTAAGGGGAGGGGCACCGGGGAGGAGTTTTAGGAACCAAGAGGGTGTTGGCCCCCAAAAGTTTGGGAACCGTGGTTTAAATATATCATCACCATTCTTGAATTTATTACCTGCCCATCTCCAGCAGGTCCCAGGTTACAGCAGTTTAAAAATTCAGGATTAAAAAGGGATTGCAGGAACAGGGTGGGCCCTGAGAACACATGTCTCAGATGTCAAGAGGTCAGAGTAGAAGGGACCCTGAGGATCATCTAGTCCAACCCCCTGCAATGAATTAATATGCAGCTGTCCCGTAAGGGGATCGAACCTGCAACCTTGGCGTTATCAGCACCATGCTCTAACCAACTGAGCTATCCAGGTTGCATCTTCAGCATTTGCAAAAGCTGTGTCATGAAGAAACCAGAGGCACCTCTGTGGGGAGGGAATTCCACAACTTAGGGGCTGCTGCAGACAAGGCCCTGTCCTAGGCCACTCCGGATGAGCTTCTGAGGGTGAAGGAACGACCAAGGGGGCACCCCTCTGCTGATCTTAATACCTGAGGGGATCTGTAGGGAAGGAGCCTGTCATCTCAGATGCTTAGGGCCCAATTGGTTTCGGGCTTTGAACCCAAACCGTGAGCACCTTGAATTGGACCCAGAAACAAACCGGCAGCTGTTTTAGAACAGGGGTTGTGTGAGATCTAGAGGTGACCACAGCCAGGAACCCGGCCGCTGCAGGCTTTAGGTATTCTTAACTAAGAATGATTTGCCCAAGGCCACTGGTGAGTTAACGGCCAATTGTTCTCGCTTCCGACCCTTGTTCCCGCAGTCGGCTTCCCGTCGGATCGGACTCTCATGCGCCAATTGCCATACCACTACCACCACGCTGTGGCGCCGGAATGCAGAAGGCGAGCCGGTCTGTAACGCCTGCGGTTTATACATGAAGCTCCACGGGGTAAGAGCAATGTGCCAAAGCGGGGCATTCATTTTGCAGTCTCTCTGGAGCATGGAATATGTAGTGTACGGAAACGCTCTCCCTGCTTGGCTTTTCCTACGCGTTGGGGAACTATTTTATTTTGTTCGGTCCTTCCATTTATTTCCTCACCTTTCCTCCGCGAGGTAAGAGCAACAAACCAAAGAAGAACATGCCTCTCGCAGTCTCTCTGGAACATGGAATATGAATGTGCATGGCTCCATGAAACTACTGCCCGTGCTTGGCTTTCCTCTGTGGCGTGACATGTGTTGTGGAACTATTTAATTTTGTTGAGCCGTAAAATGAAAAGAAAACACTTATTCAATTAGTGCATAGTTAAAACTGTGGAACTCCATGCCACAGGAGGCAGTGACGGCCACCAACCTGGATGGCTTTGAAAGAAGATTAGACAAAATTCACAGAGGAGAGGGCTGTTGATGGCTACTAGATACGGTGACCATGCCCTGCCCTCCACAGTTTGAGGCAGCAATGCTTCTGAATACCATTTGCCTGGAAATCACAGGAGGAAAAAAGGCTCTTGTGTTCGAATCCTGCTTGTGGGTTTCCCACAGGCATCTGGTTGGCCCCTGTGGGGAAAGGATGCTGGACTAGATGAGCCAGCCCTTGGCCGGATCCTGCCGGCACTTCTTATGTTCAGATGCTCTTAGATTGTCTTCCTTGCAGTGAGATGAAACATGTCTGCCTCAGTTCCTGGACAGGGGCGTAGCAAGGGGGTGCGGGGGGCCCCGGGCAGTGACCCTGCTGGGGGTGACACTTCGGGGGGCGGCCCCGCCCCTGGCCTTTATTATTTTTTATTATTTATATTAATTTGTACGCTATTTTTGTCACACACACCCTCGCTGGCCGCCCCTGCGGCTCCGCCCCGGCAGCGCCAAAAATAGTTGTCCCCCCCTTCCAGCGACGGAGCTCGTCATGGAGGCAAGGGGTGGGCCAGCGAGGTGGGCTACCACCCCCTCCTCGCTAGCCCGCCCCTTGCCTCTACGCCGAGCTCCGCTGCTGGCTGGCTTGCGGAGCCGGGGCACCCCTCCTCGCTGGCCCGTCCCTCTCCCTGCCCCGACTTGCGCTCCGCCAAGGGTGCCCGGGCGGCGGATTCGGGAGTCGTTGCAGCCCGCAGAGACTCCCGAATCCGCCGCCCGGCACCCCTTCGTGCAGCAGCTGCTCGCGCAGGCATGAAGGGGTGGCGCCGCCGGGTGGCGGCTTCGGGAAACTCCCAAAGTCGCCGCCTGCCGTCATGACGCACACACGCACGCACCGCGATGTCCCGCCCCCAGGGGTGCCTTTTGGCTTCCCGCCGCGGGCAGCCAAGGGGCTAAGAACGCCCCTGTTTCTGGATTTGCAGTCCAGCTCCCGTTAGCCATGGACTGCTGTAATATGGGGAAGGGTTAATGTTCCTGGGTTTTTGTGCATGCCCTAAAAGGTTGGTGTCTCCTTAGGTCCCGAGGCCTTTAGCAATGCGGAAGGAAGGGATCCAGACCAGGAAGCGGAAACCGAAGAATTTAAACAAATCCAAGGCGCCAACAGGTGAGAACGCAGCGCTGCTTGCTTCACAAAATGTATATACCGCTTCACAGCTCAGGTCAGAAGCAATGAAACGATTTGTACAGATCACAGAACCATAGAATTTTAGTCCCAACTTTAAGACGAATGGCAATTTAAGCTGATGGAATATGCGCAACTTGCTCACAAATAATAAAATAATATAATAATAATAAATAATAATAATAATAATAATAATAATAATAATAATAATATATAATAATATTTTTATTTCAATTTTACTGTACAATGTAAACAGGGCTGCCTTCACTTCAACAAGAAGAACGTACCAGAATACCCACTCAGCCACTGGGCGGCTTCCAACAAAAGATTAAAAATACATTAAAACACCAGACATTAAAAACTTTCCCTGGCTCCCTTTCCCTAAACAGGGCTGCCTTCAGGTGCCTTCTAAACGTCAACAAGAAGAACGTACGTTTAGAGAAGACTGGAAAATGTTTATTGAATATATGGGGGGAAATTGTGTACACTTGAAAAAGTTGGCAGCATTAAGATAAATTCAACAGTGTAAATAAGTTTTGATGGATGTAATAATGGAATACTGAATGGTTTATGTAAAATATGCAGGGATTTATGATATGCAAAATGAACCATGGAAAGAGAAGAAGGGAAGTCATTGATATTTTAAGGATGTTTAAATGAGTATTCTAAATTGTAAAACGGGAAATTCGAACCACCAACCTTCTGGTTAGCAGCAAGAGCCGTTGCGCCACACAATTCATATTCCATAAATGATGGAGCCTTGCCTCAGGGAAAGCCTTCTTAAAGGAAAACAGTTCGAACTGTTAATTCCTAAAGTTCGACAATGGAACGATCTCCCTCAGGAGGTTGTGGGCTTTCCTTCCTTGGAGTTTTTTAAGCAGAGGTTCGATGGTCACCTGCCGTGGATGTTTTAGCTGAGATTCCTGAATTACCGGGGGTTGGATTGGATGCCCTTCAGGGTCCCTTCCAATCTACAATTCTATGGAAACATCTTTCTGAGGCCCCTGAACTTCAAGACATTGCAATTTATGTAATTTCAGCTGATTCCAGAGGACTTGAGCTGCGGTGCTAAAAGCCCAAGGGAGACCCACCGCATGCCCAGTTTGTTATCTTTGCAAAAAAAAAAAAAAAAAAGGGAAGGCCACCCCCCAATGAAAAGATTGACCACAACAAAACCTGGCACAGTCTCAAGACAGACCTAGTTTGGCGCATTGTTGTCTTATCCCTTCTCTTCTGCCATGCCCAGGGTCTGCCAGTAGCGACAGCCTTCCCTCGTCCCTCAGCTCTGCCCCCTGCACCAGCACGACAACCACCACAACTGCCATGGAAGAAATGCGCCCCATCAAAATGGAACCGGGGATCTCCTCTCATTACGGGCACCCGGCGCCCATTCCACAGGTGAGGAAGGAAGGAAGCGCCGCAGGGGGAAGGGGGCAAAAGGAAAAGATTGTGGGCCCAACTCTTGGAGCGATTGTAGAGTCGTAGAAGTGTAGAATTAGAGGGGACCCTGCCATTCATTCCTGCAATGCAGGAATCGCACCTAAAGTGTCCCTGATGGATGGCCACCCACAGGGCCGGATATGGCTTTGAGGAGGCCCAAAGCTACTGAAGGTAATGGGGCCCTTTATACAGGTGAAACTCGAAAAATTAGAATATCGTGGGAACACGCGGGGCAGGGGGGCAGGGGGTGGTCCGTCCCAGGTACAGCACACAGAAACGTCGTTTACCTTCCTACCAGAGCAGTCCCTATTTATCTACTTGCACTTTGATGTGGGGATAGCCAGCAGATGGGACGACCAGTAATCCCGGAGTTCCTGCTCCCACTGCGTCGTGAAAGGGTCCGCTGGCTATGATCTGAAGGTAGTTGTCGTGAGTTCTGAGAGTTGCTGAAGGTTTTCTGCAGGTATCTGGAGGTTCCGAAGATTCCGGAGGTCTCCGGAGTGAAAGATAGGCTAAGCTAGATAGCGGCCAAAACTTAGAAGGCCAAATAAAAGCTTTTTAAATAAAATGAAATAAATACTAAGAGACTGCAGTCAATGGTGAAGAAGCTCTCAACTGCTCTGTGCGGCTGGTTTTGGTTTTGGTTTCTCTCTGGCTTGTCACGCACCGATGTTCTCTCTAGCTTGTCTCGCGCGTTCTCCACACACGCTACAGAGAGCGGAGGCTATTTATTAAGGAATCAAACATCGTCATAACATTTACATGAACCAATCACAACCTTGTCTCTACGCTAGTTTCTAGGCGGGAAACTATCTACAGACCGTTACATTGGCTAAACTGGCGCGCTTTTCCCAAACGCGGAGGGATCCATGCAGCAAACTCCCTGCTGGATCCTTTGCCCTTCCTTCCTAACGCGGAAGGATACCTTAAAGTAAACATAAGCAAACAGGTGCAGTAGCACCTTAAAAACACATTCCCACACTTTGACGTGCTTTTGAACTGCTAGGTGGGCAGGAGCTGGGACCGAGCAACGGAAGCTCACCCTGTCGCGGAGATTCGAACCGCCAACCTTATGATCGGCAAGCCCGCGTCCTGTATCAAGCATATTATTCTGTATAATTGTGAGTTGCTGCTGTTAATTACCTCCTTACCCCGTGCTTCCATTGATAATCTGTTTCTCTATCTCTCTTTCTCCATTCCGTCTCCACGCCTCCCCCCCCCCAAAAAAACCCAGGCATTCTCAGTCTCTGCCATGTCCGGACATGGACCTGCTCTTCACTCTGCCGTGCCAAGCCTCAAACTTTCCCCACAGAGCTACCCGGCAGCTATGAGCCAGTCTCCACAGCCCAGCTCCAAGCAAGACTCCTGGAACAGTCTGGTCCTGGGCGAAAGCCATGGAGACATTATCACGGCGTAACCATCTCTGCCCCTCTCATGCTTGGGATACTAAGGCATCTTTCCATCATCAGACAACATTTTGTTTTCTTCCGCTTGCTTTCTTCAGCCAATTTCCTGAGGGCTGTAGCTCCCGATCCGAGGGCCGGGCGCACGCCGTCCCTCGAAACCCTCTCCGAGGCGCATTCTTTCTCGCAAAGGATTCTGGGTGCTGCGGTTCACCCCTCACAGAGTCTGGATTCCCAGCAACCTTTGGCAAACTGCCGTGCCCAGAAATCTTTGAGGGGAACGAATGTGCTCCAGAGGCGATTTAAAGGCACACACTGTGTACACAACCGTTCCAGATCGCGCCGTCGAAAGGTTTTGTTTGGGGGCTTGCTTTGAAAAAACACTTCCGCGAAGTTGCCGCCACGCTTGGGACGAACGAGGTCTTCGGTCGCTTCAGAGCCTTGAATGACAACTGCCTTCAGAAAAGCTGACAGAAACTCCAGTTAAAAGTATGTATACACATGCACAAATCTGGCCCTGCGGTCTTGTTGACTTTTGCTATCTATTAAATTCCCCGCTCTGGCCCAGCAGCAGGAGAGAAGATTCCCTTACACTGGCATTCCCTGGAATACAGAATCCTAGAACCAGAGAATTTTAGAGTTGGCACCCCAAAGGTTCATCTAGTCCAACCCCCCCTGCAATGCACGAATGATTATCATTTCCAAGATGATTCCCGGGACAGGCTTTGGCTGTGCGAATGCGTTTTCCAGACATCTGATCCTCATTGAAATACCCCGAGGCCAGATTACCGCAAGATTATGCGTCCGAGCTGTCAACAGATCTATCCCCTCTGACGGATCTTTCACCTTGCCCAATGCCCAAAGGCAACCAGGTTTTTGCACACAGCTTAAACGATCGAGTCTTGGAAAAGCAAAGCCATGGACATGAATTGTGCGAAGGCGGGAGGAGAAGAGAGAACATGTGGACCAAACAATACCCCAATACTTACGAGTGATGGGGGGGATAGTCAGGGGCTGGCGGCCCCCATGCACAAATCTGGCTCCTCTCAGTGGTGATATTTGCCCACTCGGTTGCCAGCAGTCGATTCTTTGAAACGAGGGGTGAGCAGACTCACGGGGGGCTGGTTGGGGCGTTATCCCTCCATGTCCCCCCGTTCGATTGTCAAAATGTCCTCACCCACAACGCTAAAGTGCGCTTGTTGCTGGGCAGGACTCCCGGGTTACTGGCGCCGGTGACTGCAACGCCGAATGAATACTTAAGATTCATTTTGGGTTTTCTCCTTCCCTGAATGGACTGCAATCCCATAATAAGCCAGGGTGGAAAAGGAGCTGCATTGCACAGCAAATGCCACAGATAAACACTTAAGTGGAAGACTTCAGGGTCTGGAAAAAGACACGAGAGCTGTTTTGAAAAGCGTGGGACAGAATTGTTGGGTTCTGGATACCACGACTAGTGACTTATTGCAAGAGGAATCTCATGCATTCAGCAGTTTTTTGACTGTCTGCACTGTGCCAGTGTTAATTTAATTGCTTTTCTGACATCTTGATCATGCCTCCTCCTCTTCCTCCTCTCCCCACCCATTGCTATCAATAAATCTCATTTTTATTGTTTTCAAAGCAGCTGTGCCAAGGTTCCCACCAGGAATGGATCCGAAAGAAGGCCTTCCTACCACCCTTAGGAACACAGGAAGCTACACGAGTCAGACTACAGCTCCATCTATCTCAGTACTGGTGACACGGACTGGCAGCAGCTGTCTCCAGGATCTGCAGACTGGGGTCTTGAGCAACCCTATCTGGAGATGCTGGGGATTCATAGAATCATAGAAAGTTTTTTTCTGAAAGTTTAGTCGGAATCTCCTTTCTTCAAACTTGAAGCCAGAGCAGGAGAAAACAAGCTTGTTCCCTCTTCCATGTGACAGCTCTTTAAATATTTGAAGGTGGCTCTCATATCTCAGTCTCCTCTTTTCCAGGCTAAACATGCCCAGCTCCTTCAACCATTCCTCATAAGGCATAATTTCCAGACCCTAGGCTGCCCTCCAGGGGTGGAGGGAGGTGGGGCGGGCCGCCCCGGGTACCACCCTGGGGTGGGTAACAATTGGGGCGGGCCCCCCGCGATCCGCTCCTCCCTTGGCCTGCCGCCGACACCTGCTTTCCTGCTGGCTCAGTGGCGGGGAGGTGAGGGGCAGGAGCAGAGCACTGAAAAAAGCGCTTTAAAAAAGGAGAAGGAAAGGAAAGCAACCTGCTTTCCTTTCCTTCTCCTTGTTTTTAAAGCGCTTTTTTCAGCGCTGGCTCGGCGGGGAGGTGAGGGGCGGGCCAGCGAGGAGGGGGGACACCCCTCCCTCTCCGGCCCGCCCCTTGCCTCCACACTGCGGCTCTGCCCAGCCTGCCGTGACGCATGAGTCATGACGTCACGGTGCATGCGTCATGCCGCTACGCCCCTGCTGCCCTCCCCTGCACACGTTCCAGCTTGTCAACATCCTTCTTAAATTGTGGAGCCCAGAATTGGACACAGTATTCCAGGTGTTGTCTGATCAAGGCAGAATAGAGTGGTACTATGACTTCCCTTGATCTGGGCACTAGACTTTGATTGCACCTTGGCCCTTCTGCATGCAAGGCTGATGCTCTCTCTCCTTGTGCTATGGCCTCCCCAAATTAAATTCTCTTCCATTCTCGCACAAAACGCTCTTGCTTTTTTGAAAGGAAGAGGTGGAATGTGGGTCACAGGTGGCGCAGTCCTTAAACAGCAAGCAGCTCGCTTGATCGGTGATCAGCTTTGTTTGGACGCAACGATTGCCGTCATTTAACCAACGCTAATCCTGGCATGTTTAAAAACAATATTGCAAAGCTGCTGTTTACCGCTGCAAACATCAAGGAGCTATAAAGCTCTTGAGCCGATTTAAACAAAAGCAAGCCCGGCCTTGCCTATCTGAAAGCAAACAGAGCAGCTTTCTTAAGCTTAATCCTTAAAGTTTTTCGGTGCATTTTACACTTGACCTCGTTCGATTTGGCCCTCCTTTGCAAATCTTACAGGCTCCAGACTGTAATCAACTGATGGAGAAGATGGATCAGCTGAATCTTTAGATTAAACTGGTTCAGTCACGGAGGGTGCATTTGGCATACGGAAGAAGCCACGTTTGATCCCCGGCATGGCTAGTTAACTGAATCAGATGGCAAGTGATAGAGAAGATATGAGAGTCCCTGGATCTAGAGTGGTCTTTGGACTACAACTCCCATCAGCTCCCATCAGTCTTCAGTCCTGCCTTGAAGAGAACTTTTGCCTGGCTCCACAGTTTGGACGTTTTAACTGAGGCCGTAAACCTTGTGCGACTCGCCCAGCCGAACCCTGGCTGGCGTTCTTCCTCGGTGTCGCTCCCGTCAATCTGAAGGCAGCGTTTGGTTCGCAAGCCACCAGTTGGATCTGTTGGTCCCCGGCGCTGGAACGACAGCATGGTGGCAAGGGGCTTTCCCGCAGGGACGTTTTTAGAAGGCGGGCCCATCCTTTTTGCCTAAGGCTCATGCATTTCATAACGTTTTCTCCAGTATTTCTGGTTCCAGGGAGTCCCAAGACCTGATCCCCTTTCCAAATGAACGTTAATTAAAACACATTGCAGCTTTTGTAAAATCTCTGCCAAACCCTGCGTGCCAGTTTCATGCAGCCCATTCCCCTTTCCTGAAAGAAACAGTAGTCTTTTTGCCATGTTTGTGTGGATGGTAGACATTTGTGAGGGGCAGATCTTGGGCATTAAGCTTAATCATTTATGTTGCTGAGGGCTGTTCTGTAACGTGAAAAAAAGAGAGCTTTTGTGGCCTCTGTGGCTGTCACACTTGCAAGGATGCTGATAAGACAAACTCGTGGTGTAACTTCTTCCCCGCTAAACATTCCAGGAACTGCAGCAGCTAGGGAGGCTGCAAATTATTTACATGTGCAAGCACCTTGTAACAAAAATGGGAAGACGAACCTTCAAACCGCATCTGAAAACTTCTCCCTTCCCCAGGTTTTCGGGGTTGATTCCTCTACACCTCAACCCAAATGTCCAGCAGAACATTGGCTGTCATTTTTGGAATGGAACTAAGACTTATAAACCTGTCGGCATGTTGTCTTTTGGTTAAAAGAAAAGAATAAAATAAAATATAGATACAGTAAAATGAAAGGAGAACTCCCTGGATGCCTAGCTCCAGGTTTGGGGTGAGTACTCTTTGGTGAGAGAGCCCCAGCAGAAATTTGAAATCACAACAGCATGCAGCAAAGTCAAGCATGGAAACGGAGCCTTTAAAATATCCACTTCTAAGTTGCTTCCAAAGTCTCCCAATTCCCATAGCATGGAAAAAGACCACACATTTGGCAAGTCAAAAATGGTTTACTTACAAACTTTTCAAAGGTCAGATTCATGTGCTTTTCCATACATCAGTCAGAAAACATGGGCAGTAAAACTTAGATTAATTCCAAAGTGGTGAAAGTTCCTAAATTAATTGTATAGAAACACAAAGATGGCTTGCTTAAGCCATGCGGACTCCTTACCAGAAGGGTTCACGTGATACAAGTGTGGTGGAAAGTGGAAAGTCCTTCCTTTGAATGTGAGCACAGGTGACCTAGTCAAACCTTGCAGGACAGCATACCCTATGGTCTGAATCCCTCCATGCATTAATTTCAGTTGAGCACGTTGGTTACAAAACCCAGGGGACAGTGCCAGGGTTTAGCTGCATTTTCAGTTTTAAAAATCATCTTTTGCATCAGGGCCCTCTTAAGCATATCAGGCGCCCTGGCGCGGCCAGCGAACTCGCACTCCCGTGCTCTGCCGGGCAGCTGGAGGGTGTGGCGCAACCGGCCAGCTCCCGCTCCGCCGGGCAGCCGGAGGGCGCTGCCGGTGGGCGCTGCCAGCGGGGATGGAGGGTGGAGGTGCCCTCCAGGCCATTGCGCTAGTAGGCTCAATGGTTAAGACGGCCCTGTTTTGCATCATTCAGATGCTTCTCTGACTAAGGGAGCCTCCTTTTGTACATAGGCGGAGCATGCCGAGATCTGCGGAGACGGAACTGGCACGCGCGTGCTTCATCCTACGGGGCTGTTTTTTCTTTTCTTTTAAACATAGCGCATTGCTCAAAATGTGTGCCATGAAATTCAGCTGCGCTGAAAATTTATCCCGTGTTCCAGCTCCAGCCATTTCCGGAGGCTTATTGTGGGGTGCAGGAATTGTCCTTACTCTGACAGCTGGTCTGGGAGAGGAGGCAAAAGACAGGCAGGGACCTGATCCATCCCCAGAGGGTGTTGCCATCCATCAGTTTACGGGGAAAAGAAATTGCTTTCCCATTTGCACGAGAAGGTCGGGTACTCCCTATTCTGCAACTGCTCTTTTTTGGTTTTTGTTGCATGAAATTTTATTCACTTTTAAACAAATCCATGTGGATTTTTTGATTTTTTAAAAAAAAAGTAAAGGGGAAGACTTCCCTTAAAAACAAAGTCAGCAGGCACCCTGATCTCCAGCACTTGGTAGCTGGCTTCCCCAGTTTTCTATGCTTCAATTAATGCTCAGGGGAAGGTGTCATAAGGCATTGCAGGGGGGGTTGGACTAGATGACCCTTCGGGTCCCTTCCAACTCTACAATTCTATGAATCTGACTCTTCCCACTGGGCTTTTCTTAAAGATAAATAAATCAGGAAGCTCAGGTAACCAGGTAGGCTGCAGAGCGCTGGAGAAATATCGAAAGCAGAAGTGACCCTCCCCGTTGTTTTCATCACACTGTGCCAAGAACACTTCACCTGCTGAACTTCCAAGTATTTTGTTTTACAAAAGAAATGACGGCCAAATTTCGATGTGTTGTAGGTGACCCATGCTGGAGCTTAGCTGAAGATGCAAACCTGTGCCATGACCACGCCAGGCTGCAGGAGGGAGGTCGTATTACACAAGACTTCCACCATGCTGTAAATAAATAAGTATAACAGACACCCCCCTGCAATTAGAAAACTAGCTTATCAGGGAGAGGGCTGGAGGGGAATGTTTCTCCCTGACTTGCTAGTTTTCTACATGCAGGGAGTTTGAAGCATTTGATTATGTGAGCCCCCCACCTGCAGGTGGAAGTGCTGGAGTCCAGAAATGGGTTGACCACCTCAAGTTGAACTACTTTGAACGTATTTCACCTTAGTTGGCAGCCCTGGGTGGTTAGGCTAGGGAAAATGAACGGCGTCTTTGGACCAATAAACTGGTTGGTAACCTTAAGTGACATTCATACCATTTCTTTAATAATAATATTTTTTTAAAAAAACAATTCCATGTATTTTTAGCATGATAAGAGTCTGTGGAAAGGTGCCGTTCCAAGAAAGATGCTTGCTTGAATGGTCGGATGGCGAGGCAGGAGCCCGAACAAGTTTAAGATTATTTAAAGTTATAATATATATGTGTGAATATCTCTCTCTCTATTATGATGCAATATGACTACCGATCTGCATACTGACTTCACCTGTTAGAATGAACGGAAATAAATGGACAGGCATTCATTTCCAAATCGGGAAAGTGTTCCTTCTTCGTCCTTTCACTTCTTAAAAATCTATTCGCTGCAGCAACGAGGATGACAAAAATCCGGGTTGCCAGCTCCGCGCATGCACACGCACACTAGGAGGCAACATTAGAAAGCAACAAAACTCCCTAGTACTGCAGCAATAAAACCGCTAGCACATTTGCAAAGCTAAGCAGGATATGGTATGGCTTCAAACTTAACATTCTGCAGGTTGAAAACTCTAATTTTGCACCAAGAGAAACTGAACTCTGGGTGAATTACAGAAGTTCGGCATAGGTACATCATTTGTGTTGTTTTGCATGATTCATACCCCCCCCCCATTATTCCCAGGGGCCGCAGGACAGTGGTGGGCGGGGCCAGATGAAAAAGTGGGCGGGGCAACATATTTGACTTTCCTTTGTTCAATAGGCTACATTCCAGCTGGTCACAACAGAATTTGAGGAGGGAATGGCCAAGCCCAATGAGGGCTGTGGCTTGGGAAGGGTGTATAGCTAGGGGAGCGTCCCGAGGGCCAGATAGGAGGGAGCCAGGGGCCACACTTGGCCACCAGGTCTGAGGTTCCCCTATTCCTGTTTTAGAAATGAGCCAGTTGAAGGAATACAGATGGTGAGCTTGTGGAGAGCAGGTGAGCCTTAGGGGGGCATGAATCGAGGATTCTCCAAGGGACAAAGTTTTATGGTCTGGGCAAAACTTCCAGAACAGGAGGATGTAAAGGAGAGGAAGGCAGACAAAAGGGGTGAGCAGTTTTTGTTGTTTTGCACTCTGCACATGTTCAGAAAACCCTCATCACATTCCCTTAAAAGTTCTTTTTCTTTTTTTAAAAAAAAAAGCAATTTGCACATGCTCAGATTCCCTTGGACCTTGGGTATTTTTAAAAGCACCTTTCTCCCACGCGGGGCGGGGGGAACGCTCTGTGCGTGCTCAGAGGCACAAAGCCCAAAGTGCTAAAGTGTTGGGGTTTTTTGGAAACAAAGAGGACAACAACCCTGAAGGGACTTGTCCTGACCTCTACGTGGCATTTTGGAAGAAATCATCTGCTCAGAGACATCATCATGTGGACAGCGGCAAGGAGAGAGCGGAGCCCAATAGATGTGTGGGGCAGAGAAAGCGGGGCGCTCTGACATCGATTGCTCGGGAGACGCGCAGTTCGGCGCTCTGCTGAGTGGGTCTGCCGGAGCAGCTGTTTTGAAGGAGTTTCGCATCCCTGGAAAGGTATCGAGTCCGGATTCCTCCCCCCCTCCCCCCCAAAAATGCCATTATCAGAGCGCAGAAGCCTAAAGAGAGAGAGAGAGAGCTAGAGAGGAACCAGGTTGGCTGAGCACGCGGAGCGTTCACACGTTCATTTGCTTCCCGCTTATGCGCGTGGCGACTCCGACACGCGGGGTGCACGTGTGCACGGCTTCCTTGGGCAAAGCATTGCGTTCGCGGGGGTGTGGGGTGGGGTGCTTACTGACGTCTGCAGTCGTGGAGGGGTGTGTGAACACACGTGTTGGACGTGGAAGCTTTCCGGACGTGCTAACCATGCCAGCGCTTGGTTACGAAATCTGAGGAGGTGATAGAATCATAGAACTGTAGTGTTGGAAGGGACCCCGAGGATCATCTAGTCCAACCTCCTGCAATGCAGGAATATTCAGCTGTCCCATAAGGGGATCGAACCTGCAACCTTGGCATTATCAGCCGCACCAGCTTCACTGCTTAATTGTTTTTTAAAAACTCAGCAACAACCAAAAGTGGCTTGCAAAAAGAATGAAACGGTTAAAATCAACTTTTAAAAAGTGATGGCACCACATCAACATTCCAGATACCTGGGTTGTCTTCTGGAAAGCAAAATAAAATAAAATAATAATAATTTATTATTTATACCCCACCCATCTGGCTGGGCTTCCCCAGCCACTCTGGGCGGCTTCCAAAAATATTTAAATACAATAATCCATCAAACATTAAAAGCTTCCCTAAACAGGGCTGCCTTAAATGGTTTTAACAAGTGCTAAACAGAGTACAGTGAAGGCACCTGCCTGTTTTCAATCGGCAAGGAGTTCCAAAGTGTAGGCGCTGCTGCACCAAAATGTACATTCCTTGCAAATGTGAAACGGGTATTACGTTACACCTGTAAGAGTGTCAGTTCCCGCAGCTGAAGATGCTCAGAACGCAGGCCAGAATGAGGGGCCTGACAGAAAGTACTTTAATGTGTTGGGCAGCAGACTGAAGGCCAAGAACATCTGCATCATTGCCATTTCTGCCTCGCCAGCTGCCCACACCAAACCTCTGAAGAGGCAACCATCTACCACCTTGCTTAGGGTGCTTGTTCCATCCTGAGGAGAGTGTGTGACATGATACAGGTTTTTTTTTTAAAAAAAATATCTTTATTAAATTTTATAAAACAAAAACAACACAAAATAAAAATTTCTTTCCAGTGGCACCTTAGAGACCAACTAAGTTTGTTCTTGGTATGAGCTTTCGTGTGCATGCACACTTCTTCAGATACACTGAAACAGAAAACAATCAAACATAAACACAACACAACAATACAATTATTTAAAAACAAACCTACATTAAAAACATACAGGTACCTATAATAACAACAAACCTACAATAAAAACAAAAAATCTTACTTATTCTCACCAACAACTGTCCTTCACATTGTATGTTGACTTCCAGGTATGACTGTATTCTGCAATTTTTTGTGCCTGTACATGCTTGGATTTGACCCTGTCATTGGAAAGACCATTGTACAAGAGCTGTGTCTTTGAGTGATTAACTTGGCCCCTTTCAGCTTCAGTGTGTGGTGTAGCCAGTGTGGTGTAGTAGTTAAGAGAGGTAGACTCGTAATCTGGGGAACCGGGTTCGCGTCTCCCTCCTCCACATGCAGCTGCTGGGTGACCTTGGGCTAGTCACACTTCTCTGAAGTCTCTCAGCCCCACTCACCTCACAGAGTGTTTGTTGTGGGGGAGGAAGGGAAAGGAGAATGTTAGCCGCTTTGAGACTCCTTCGGGTAGTGATAAAGCGGGATATCAAATCCAAACTCTTCTTCTTCTTTCTTCTTCCTCCTATCTCCTCTTCCTGCGTTCCTTGTCTATCATCTTTAGTAATTTCTAAACATCTTATAAAACCTTATTTTCTATTACAAATGCCTACTTATTAATCTTAACTTCATCCTAACTCATATTTCATCTGTCTTGAACACTTAACCTAACTCTACATCTCCAGTCTATCTTTTCTTCCAAATTATATCTAATTATCAATCATACAGTAATTTTTTAAATACAGTTTGAATTTCTTCCATTCTTCTTCCACCGTGTCATCCCTCTGGTCACGAATTTTCCCGGTCATCTCTGCGACCTCGAAGAATGACATGATACAGTTTTCATAACTGCCTATAACTAAGCATAGAGGCATAGCAGTTGTTCAGTCGTGTCCGACTCTTCGTGACCCCATGGACCAGAGCACGCCAGGCACCCTATCCTCCACTGCCTCCCGCAGTTTGGCCAAACTCATGTTAGTAGCTTCGAGAACACTGTCCAACCATCTCATCCTCTGTCGTCCCCTTCTCCTTGTGCCCTCCATCTTTCCCAACATCAGGGTCTTTTCTAGGGAGTCTTCTCTTCTCATGAGGTGGCCAAAGTAAGTAATAGTACCACTCTATTCTGCCTTGGTCAGACCACACCTGGAATACTGTGTCCAGTTCTGGGCACCACAATTTAAGAAGGATGTTGACAAGCTGTAATGTGTGCAGAGGAGGGCAGCTAGGATGATCAAGGGTCTAGAAGCCAAGCCTTATGAGGTACGGTCAAAGGAGCTGGGTATGTTTAGCCTGCAAAAGAGGAGACTGACAGGAGAGATGAGAACCATCTTCAAATATCTAAACGGCTTTCACATGGAGGATGGATCAAGTTTGCTTTCTCCTGCTCTGGAGGGGAGGACTCAAGCCAATGGATTGAAGTTACAAGAAGGGATATTCCGGCTAAACTTCAGGAAGAACTTTCTGAGGGCAAGAGCTGTTCGACAGTGGAATGATCTCCCTCGGGACTCTCCTTCCTTGCAAGTTTTTAAGCAGAGGTTGGATGGCCATCTGTCATGGACACTTTAGCTGAGATTTCTGCATTGGAGGGGGTTGGGCTAGATGACCCTTGGTCCCCTTCCAAATCTATGATTCTGCGATTCTATTATTCTTTACACAGTCATACCTAGGGTTACGTACGCTTCGGGTTGCGTACTTTTCGGGTTACGAACTACCGTAACCTGGAAGTTAACCCGCTGTGCGTGCAAAACGCGCATGCGCAGAAGCATTCTGTGCGTTTCGTGCATGCGCAAAGCGCATTTTCTGGGTTACGTACGTTTCAGGTTACGTACAGCGACCCGGAACCAATTAAGTACATAACCCAAGGTATGACTGTATTCTGCAATTTTTTGTGCCTGTACATGCTTGGATTTGACCCTGTCATTGGAAAGACCATTGTACAAGAGCTGTGTCTTTGAGTGATTAACTTGGCCCCTTTCAGCTTCAGTGTGTGGTGTAGCCAGTGTGGTGTAGTAGTTAAGAGAGGTAGACTCGTAATCTGGTGAACCGGGTTCGCTTCCCCGCTCCTCCACATGCAGCTGCTGGGTGACCTTGGGCTAGTCACACTTCTTTGAAGTCTCTCAGCCCCACTCACCTCACAGAGTGTTTGTTGTGGGGGACGAAGGGAAAGGAGAATGTTAGCCGCTTTAAGACTACCTTCGGGTAGTGATAAAGCGGGATATCACATCCAAACTCTTTTTCAGGGACTCGGCCGCCACCCCCAATTTTCTCCCTCTCCTGCAGCAATGCCCGAGGGCCCGACTGTGAAGAGGTTCCAGCTTCAGTGCTCCTCATTTGTGGGGCAGGGTGTGACCGAAGTAGGGGGAAGCACGAAGCAGATGAACCCAGATGATCTGAAGGGGCTGGTGCTCCGGGACACTAAGGTGAGTCTCGCACCCATTTGGCTCCCCCAAATACCTTGGGTATTTTTTCCTCGTCTCTGCTGCTATTCATTTGGATTTTTAGAGCATTAAGAATGATCTTGCTGTAAGTTGGTGGGCACTAGACTTGACATAGATATCTGGGACCAAGTGGGTGCTAGAATTTAATTAATGCTTGGAGTATTAAAACTAGGTAAGAACACCCTATGTGTATTTAAGCTGTTGGGCACGTCAGCAGCTACTAAAGATAAGCTACTTTGACATTTGTGTTAGGCGTTTCTAAATCCTCTGAAATTAGCATGTACTGTACTGTATTAAGTTTTAATTAGGTCAAGCCTAAGATGATGCTTTCAGTGATGTAGTAACAGCTAATTAACAGACCAGTTTCCTTGCAGGGAGCTACTGGGAGCTCAGCTGGTAGAGCATGAGTCTCTCTATCAGTGATGGCCAAACTTGCCCCTCCAGCTGTTTTGGGACTACAGCTGCCATCATCCCTAGTGTAAGGACGCTCAGTGGTTGCTCATGAGTAAAACGCCAAACGCAGAACTTCTAAACTAAGTTCTTTATTGTGCAAGCTATATACAGTGGAGCAAAAGTTCAAACGTCCATCTCATCCCTCCGCAGAGTCCAGGAATGAACCCTTCCGGTTCTTTGTCCAGCAAAAGAGGCGCGGGATTCTGAACCTCCGCCTCCCCCTTCCATGTCCTTCCTGCCTGCGCCCTTGGAGCGTGGGAACCTGACCCCGTTCCCCGCTATCCCCTCGGCGTTCAGGCTCTGCGATCCTTTCAGAGCCCCTGCACCGCCTTCCTGCCTCTAACTCCCCCTCCCCACTGGAGGAATGGTCGCTTCCGGCGGAGGAGGGGGAGGACGAACTGGTAAATAGCGGAGGAGGGTCCCTGTACTCCAAACGATCCCGGGACGCTACCTGCCTTGGGGAGGGGGGTTTCCTGACACCTAGCTAACAGGACCAGTGGTCAGGGGTGATGGGAATTGTAGTCCCAAAAGAGTCATGGGTTTGAGCGCCATATTGGGCAAAAGATTCCTGTGTGGCCGGGGGTTGGACTAGATGACCCTCGGGGACCCTTCCAGCTCTTAAAATTCTATGTTTCTATGATAGCCTGTTTGGTAATGATCTGCTAGCACAACGAAGTCTCAAATGCCAATCTCCTTTGCAAACGAGTGGGATTTCTCCCTCAGCTGAGAAGTTAGTTTACAAGCTAATGCTAGTGTTTTAGGGATGACAGTTCGGAGTTATGGAACGGAGTTAGCAAGCAGCCGGTTGGGGAGAGAGAGTCAGTGAGCGATGGTGTTGCTGTGCCTCTCTCTCCCAGATTTTTTTCCATGAGCTTGTGAAGTTGATATGTGGGTTCATTCTGAAAACTTCGGCAGGTATCCCATCAGGTCCACCGGCTTTGTTGTTTTCCAATCGGTGGCACTGATTGGAACTACACAAGTACACAACTGGAAGTACACAACTACTGAGCATCATGGGCTTGCTGATTGGAAGGTCAGCGGTTCGAATCCCTGCGACGGGGTGCGCTCCCATCGCTCTGTCCCAGCTCCTGCCAACCTAGCAGTTCGAAAGCATGCCAGTGCAAGTAGACAAATAGGTACCGCTGCAGCGGGAAGGTAAACGGCGTTTCCGTGCACTCTGGCACTCATCATGGTCCTTTGTGTGCCAGTAGCGGTTTAGTCCTGCTGGCCACATGACCCAGAAAGCTGTCTGTGGACAAACGCCAACTCCTTCGGCCTGAAAGCGAGATGAGCGCCGCAACCCCTTAGTCGCCTTTGACTGGACTTAACCATCCAGGAGTCCTTTACCTTTACCAATACAGTCATACTTCTAGATATGATTGCTGCGGGTTGCGAATGGCACGGGTTATGAACACACCGAACCTGGAAGTACCGGAACGGGTTACTTCCAGGTTTGGCGGTTCGCACAGGCGCAGGCGCAAGGAATCATGACCCACGCATGCGCAGAAGCGGCGCTGCGGGTTGCATTCTGCTCAGGATGCGAACGGGGCTCCGGAACAGATCCCGTTTGCATCCAGATTTACCACTGTAGCTGTACACAACTCTAGATGGCTCTTGGGGTTCCTTCCAACTGTATGATTTCTTTATTCTATGAATTCTGGAAATGTTACATCTCTATGATGAATACAGTGTGGAACAGAAAATGATGCCTTCTGATATCCCTGATTTTTTTTTTTTAGGTCCATGGGAAGAATTTGTTCCTGGCTTTTGGTGGAGTTCAGGAAGCAGCGCCCAGCAGCGAGGGCTCGTCTACAGAACCTTCCGAACCCGGGTCAAGCAGCCGAGGGATGGGCCTTGGCAGAGGCAGTCCCAATCTCCAGAGTTGGGAAGGAGGCAAGGCCGACTCTGGGGGTCCGCAGCACCCCCTACAGGAGGAGCACGAAGCTGATTTGCCATCATTTATGGACGACGCTGCCAGACCCCCTTGGAAATGGCTACGCTTCCACTTTTGGCTGTATGGGAGCGTCCGGGCCAATGAGTTTGCAAGGGCCAACAAGGCTAATAAAAGAGGGGACTGGAAAGATCCGGTTCCCAGGTACGAATCTGATAATTACTACGCTGTGCAGATGCCACAAAAAAAAAAAATAGGCCCATGTCTATTTTGCACAGCAGCAAAAATTGTCATAATCTCAGCTGGTCCTAATGCAAGTGTTAGCCTACAGAGAAGCGGACACGGGGCAATGAATTCAAACTACAAGAAAGAAGATTCCACCTAAACATTAGGAAGAACTTCCTGACAGTGAGAGCTGTTCGGCAGTGGAATTTGCTGCCAAGGAGTGTGGTGGAGTCTCCTTCTTTGGAGGTCTTTAAGCGGAGGCTTGACAGCCATCTGTCAGGAATGCTTTGATGGTGTTTCCTGCTTGGCAGGGGGTTGGACTGGATGGCCCTTGTGGTCTCTTCCGACTCTAGGATTCTATGATTCTATGATTCTACAGTGACATGGATTTCAAGCACTAGCAAATAGACCAGCAGCTTACACTTTTTCTAAACCGGAGTTGCAGAACCTTTGGCTCACAGGCTGATCTTTTTGCAAAAACACGTCCAGCCACCCATCAGTTGACTGGCTGGGTCAGGGCCAGATTTAGGGTTGTGCAAGCGGTTCCCCATACCGGGCATCAAGCTAAGAGGGCAAACAACAACAACAACAACAACACAACAACAACATTTATATGACTACCTATTGAGAAGATCCACAAAAATGTAACTTTACCAAAAAGAATTATTGTGTAAATAGGAAATATTTAGGGGTGGGGGCACTAAATTTCCTTCTTGCTCAGGGTGCCATATTACCAAAATCTGCCCCGTCTGGCTTGGACTTCTAATTTAAGCAAGCAGGTGGGACAGAGGATGGAGGAGTCTCTGCAGTGTGTCCTCTCTCCTGTTGTTCGCTTGCAGGAGAAGTGTGCAGCTGCTTCAAAGAGCACTTTTGTGGAGCTCTTTAAGAGTCCCTGGGCTCCGTTTTGAGCCTCTGCAGGCTCTTTGAAGCAGTCTCCCCGCCTCTTTCAAACGTTGGCTGGGCGGGGTGGAGTGGAGGGAAGGATGCTTCAGTCTGCAATTTTGCAAAGCCCTTTTCTAAACACCTCTGAGCAATGTTAAATGGAAGGGTGCACTGCTTCAAAGAGTGCTTTTGCAAAGAGGTTTCAGACAGGTCCCCTTTGACGCAAAGCCCCTTTGCAAACAGTAGAAGGACTTTGAAGCCATGGCAGGCTACCAACAGCCCAATGTCTGCCTGATGCTTGGAGACTCCGCACGTGGGATTTGGAAAGATGAGTGGAGCCACCCACCTGTCAATCATTTGACACCATTTGATTGACATACAGGTGGCCCCCGCTCCTCAGATTGGGCCGGATCACAATAAGACTCTGGATCATAGAGAGCAAAATGGTTCCCCACCCCTGTTCTAAGACAGTAAGATATTCTTCGTTCGACTTTCAGGCTTGTTCTGCATTTTGATGGAGGGGGCTTCCTTGTCTTTTATAACTGCCGGATCCATAGCTGTTCTTCTCCTACCGCTGAGCCGGCTACCGACATCCTGAGCTTGGCGTTTGATCAGGAACGCGCTTTGGGGGCTCTGTGCAAAGCTGTACCTGTGTGCCACACCCTGCTGGACCAAAGATATTTCTCAGGGCTTGGTATGTATCGGGTTGTATCTCTTTAGTTTTGTTCCCAGTACAGTGGTACCTTGTTTCTCAAACTTTATCTGTTCCGGAAGTCCGTTCCAAAACCAAAGCGTTCCAATACCAAGGCGTGCTTTCCCATAGAAAGTAATGCAAAATGGATTAATCCGTTCCAGGCTTTTAAAAACAACCCCTAAAACAGCAATTTAATATGAATTTTACTATCTAACGAGACCATATGCACTATATTCAGGAAAACGAACACAACATTCCAGGACCTTGTGCCACACATTACATTGTCCCACAAGAGTGAAGTGTGGTGTAATGGTTAGAGTGTTGGACTTGGACCTGGGAGAACAGGGTTCAAGTCTCCACTCAGACATGAAGCTCACTGGGTGACCTTGGAGGCAGTCACCATCTCTTAGCCTTACCTACCTCACAGGGTTGTTATGTGAATGAAATGGAGAGGAGGAGGAGGAGGAGGAAGAAGAAGAAGAAGAGGAAGAAGAGGAAGAGTTTGGATTTGATATCCCGCTTTATCACTACCCGAAGGAGTCTCAAAGCGGCTCACATTCTCCTTTCCCTTCCTCCCCCACAACAAACACTCTGTGAGGTGAGTGGGGCTGAGAGACTTCAGAGAAGTGGTGACTAGCCCAAGGTCACCCAGCAGCTGCATGTGGAGGAGCAGAGACGTCAACCCGGTTCACCAGATTACGAGTCTAGCGCTCTTAACCACTACACCACACTGGGCACCCCCTGCTTGAGATCCTTGGAAGATAAAAGGCGGTATAAATTGATGAATAAATGTCTGAAGGCCTGCACAAAGAAAAATAATATGCATGCCGGCCATACTTCTCTTTCTCTCTGGTGGATCTACCTGATTAGGTCATTTGTTGTTATTTATATCCAGACTTTCCTGCAAGTGAGATGAAAATAGTATACATGGTCCTCCTGCCTTTTATCCTCATAAGAACCTCTCTGTATTCCATTATTACATCCATCAAAACTTACCGGTATTTACACTGCTGAATTTATCTTAACACTGCCAACGTTTTCAGGTGTACACAATTTCCCCCCATATATTCAATAAAAGTTTTCCAATCTTTTTTAAACGTATGTTCTTCTGGTTCTCTTATTCTATTTGCTTAGTCTTAAAACTGTGCATATTCCATCAGTTTAAGTTGCTATTCTTCTTTAGTTAAGACCTTGCTAGTTTTCCATTTTTGGGCCGCAGTAGTGGCATACATACCGGTAATTAACCTTTTTTGACACCTGGGAATTTCCATCTGAAATATCCCCCCAAAAAGTACTTTTAAACATTTTTTTTCAATTTATAATAAATTATTCCCCAATACTTATATATATTTTGCAAACATCATTTAACATTCCTTCATATCTTATACAATGTTTTTTGGACTTCCATCAACCATGTCTAAAGTTTTCCAATCTTCATAACTTAATCTTGTATTTTCATAATTTCGCTATTACTTTTAATAATCTATGACCAATTATCATTTTTTTCTAAATTTTCTCTGTAACATTTCATATAGTCCTCCTTACAAAACTTTTTGCAAACCTACTAGCGTAATTTGTTGTTTACAATTGTTTTTCTAATAATTCTCAAATTTCTTCCAATCTTCCAAGAATCTCTAGTCCCGTCGGTTTCGAATTCTTCCTGTCATCTTGTCCAATTCTGCGAGTCCATTAACTTCGTCTGCCACTCTTCTATCGTCGGTAGTTCTTCTTGTTTCCATTTCTGTGCCAATAATACTCTTGCTGCCGTTATCACGTATAAAAACAGTTTTGTTTTTTTTATCTTGTCTACTAATATCCTCACCTACAATACCAAGTAGAAAAGCTTCTGGTTTGTTTTTTTTAATATAAATGTATATTTCTTTCTTTCTTTTTAAGTAATCTTTATTGATTTTATTTACACATATTAAAAAATATTTATAGTCTCAACAATACAAATAAAAGAGACAAAGAAAAAAGAAAAAAAAGGAAAAAAAGGTTAAAATTGGTTTACATAACCACACATCTCACATACAATTCTTCCGATCTTTCTAAATGTACTTTCGTTACATCATTGTTTGTCTGCACAGTTTTGATCTTTATTTCTCGTTCCTTTATCTTCAATAGTATTCAATATTTATTTAATTACAAGTATCACTCTAGTTCTGCTAATATGGCCTTATTATTGCAATATATTCTTATGTATTCTTTAAATATTTTCCATTCACCAAAAGTTTTCTGCGTCATTTCTCCTCTAACTCCTCCTGTCAATTTCGCCAGCTGCAAATAATCTAACATAAGCATGTGTATATTTTAACATCTTTTTCATGTCATTATATATCATTTCCCAGAAGCCTTTCACTTTCTTACATTCCCACCACATGTGATAAAACGTTCCTTCTTTGTCCTTACATTTCCAGCATTTATTACTTGTTTTATACATTTTAGCTAGTTTCACTGGTGGTGTAATGTACCATCTACAGTGGTACCCCGGGTTACGTACTGAATCTGTTCCGGGTTACAATACATAACCTGTAAAGGACATAACCTGAACAATTCATTCTGCGCATGCTGACCGAAAAAACCACGAAAAACGCTCTGCGCATGCACAAATCGTGCGCGCATTGGGTTGCGCTTCCGGGTTAACGGAGTTCGTAACCCGAAAAGTACGCAACCCGGAGCGTACGTAACCCGAGGTACGACAGTATATACATCATTTTCATTATATATTCTTTCAATGAAGTACATGCAGTAAATTTTACTCGTTCTTTCCACAGTTTCTCCCAGTCCTTTAACTGTATATTATACCCAAAATCTTTGGCCCAGTGTATCATAACCGAATTGTCTGTTTTAAACATTTCACCCCAGGGAATATAATTAAGAACGAGGCCCTTTACCTAGCGAAGATCCACCCGCTCTCCCTCGGATCCCTCCTGCCACTCCCAGAACTCAGGTCCCTGCTTGACCATGCTGTTCGCTTCAACTCCGACTGGTTCCTCAACAAGCGGCAGAGAGGGAGGCAACAATGGCAGATCTACCAGAAAGAGAGATGCCCTGAAGGGCACCAGGTGAGGAAAGAAGCCTTTGGTCCCCCGGATGGACTGAAAAGACTTACCTGGTGGTGTCCCCAGTGCCAGCCTCAAGTTGCTCAGGAAGAGGCCGAGGACCGTTCTACTCACGGCAGCTGAAGGGTTAAGCCTTTTTGCCCCTGGTTGGATTGCGCTAGGGTGCTAAAATTTGAAGAGAGGGCAGGGCGGGCACATGCCCATGATTGCTACGGAGATGCCACCCAAACCCCAACTGTTTCCACCCTGGTTTTAATGCTGACGAGTACTTACCAAGCAGCTAGTCCTCATCGTATTGTGGCATTCAGTCCCCACTTGGGTGATGGTGGGGCGTAGAGACCTGCAGTGCAGTGTCGACTAGTCGCGGGGTCAGCGAATGTCGCTTCCGAGAACAGGAGGGCTTGCCAAGCAGGAGGCTGTTTCTGCCATCGCCATCCCTGGCGACGTCGCCGTGCTTGAGTCCTGCTCGCCTTGTTGTGCCAAGCCCTTTCTGTCCTCCCCACCCGCCCCACAATTCTCATTGCGTTATTAGGCACGAATGTTTCGTTCCCAAGGGTTTGTATCGGTGGCAGTATTCAAACGGGCACAAGGACCCGGGTTCTGCTCTGTATAGGATTAAAACTGGCTTTGCAGAATTTTAGGGTTGGATTTCAGCTTGCTGTACCAGTTTTTCCCAGTGTTGAAAAAAAGCAGACAGGCTCTTCCTGAGAAGAGAAAAGGCTGCAAATCCTTGGGCCACGTTAAGCGTGAGCCGTACCAAAGTTAAATGAAAGATGTTGGGTTTGAAAAAAATGGAGACGGCTCTTTAACTTGGAGTTTCTCAGTCTGAAAGACAGATTTTTCAGTTAGTGTAGCAGCCAAGGCTGTTGCAGTAGACAGCAGAAGTTTAGCATTCTGCCTCTTTGGAGAATGAGAGCCCCATGTACTGTAGATGTTGCGAAGTTCCTGGTTTCTGTATTAAAGTTTTATTTGTTCCTCGAAGGAAATGTTTCTTGTGCGTGTTTCTTCCAAGGGTCAGGGGGCTGCAGCTAATGCTCTGCGTTAAAAGAGTTTCACTGCAAGTGAGCAGACTGCAATTCTCAGGCTTGTTTAAGGGGAAGTTATGGCCTTTCAAGTGGCATTATTATTATTATTATTATTATTATTATTATTATTATTATTATTATTATACCCCACCACTCTGGCCGGCTTACAGCATATCTAAAAACATCAAACATTAAAAACCTATTACAGGGCTGCCTTCAGGTGTCTTCTAAAAGTTGTGGAGGCGGTTGGAGGATGGATGGCAGCTAACAGATTGAGGTTGAATCCTGACAAGACAGAAGTACTGTTTTTGGGGGACAGGGCAGGGTGTGGGGGACTCCCTGGTCCTGAATGGGGTAACTGTGCCCCTGAAGGACCAGGTGCACAGCCTGGGAGTCATTTTGGACTCACAGCTGTCCATGGAGGTGCAGGTTAATTCTGTGTCCAGGGCGGCTGTCTACCAGCTCCATCTGGTACGCAGGCTGAGACCCTCCCTGCCTGTGGACTGTCTCGCCAGAGTGGTGCATGCAGAGCCGTCTCATCCATAGAGGCCGGTGGCGCGGCGCGCCAGAGCGCCGGGCACCCCAGGGGCGCCCCCGCGAGCCCGCCGGCATACCGGTCCTGAGAGATCTACATTGGCTCCCAGTACGTTTCCGAGCACAATTCAAAGTGTTGGTGCTGACCTTGAAAGCCCTAAACGGCCTCGGTCCTGTATACCTGAAGGAGCGTCTCCACCCCCATCGTTCAGCCCGGACACTGAGGTCCAGCGCCAAGGGCCTTCTGGCGGTTCCCTCACTGCGAGAAGCAAAGCTACAGGGAACCAGGCAGAGGGCCTTCTCGGTAGTGGCGCCCGCCCTGTGGAACGCCCTCCCAGCAGAGGTCAAGAGATAAATAACTATCTGACATTCAGAAAATACCTGAAGGCAGCCCTGTTTAGGGAAGTTTTTAACCTGTGATATTTTAATGTATTTTAATATCTGTTGGAGGCCGCCCAGAGTGGCTGGGGGGACCCAGCCAGATGGGCGGGGTACAAATAATAAATGATGATGATGATTTAATTATCTCCTTGACATATTATTATTATTTTTAAATAATAATAATAATAATAATAATAATAATAATAATAATAATAATATACCCTGATGTGAGTTCACAGTGCAGAGACAACCTTATTCCTCATCCTCAATCAGCGGACCAAACAAAACCCTAGGAGAAGGGAGAGATTTCGTGCGGGTGGTCTCACAGAACAAAATTGTAGAAACAGAGAATTGTAAGAGTTGGAAGGGACCCCAAGGATCATCTAGTCCACCCCCCCCCACACAGTGCACATATATGTGGCTCCCCCATTTGTGGGGTGCTCTCCCCAAGGAAGTTCGCCTGGCGTCTTCATTATACACCTTTAAGTGCCAGGGGGGATTTTCCTCTTTAACCAGGCCTTTGGTTGACTGACATTCAACACCCTTTAAAAATGTGCCGGAGATGGGGGGAATAATTGGGTTGTTCTTGTTTTTATTTGGATTGTGTATTTACCATTTTTATATTGTGATTTTATCCCGTGAGCCGCCCTGAGACCTTATTAATCAATAATAATAATAATCACACACATTTGCACCTTGATATCTCACTCACAAATACCCCCCAAAATGGATAAAAAGTGGGGAGGAGGAAGAAACATGGTTAGAAATCATTATATAGCCACCAAATTGTCAGAGAATTCCTAAGGGCCACCCAATGTCTAAGGAATGTGGGCCAACTAACCCTGTTGTAACATAAGAAGGAAGAAGGAAGACCTTGTGGTGTATGGAGCAGAACTTGTTGCCCAGGGAAAGGTTGAATGGTTTGAAGAATTGGGATTTTGTGATTGTATCAGGATGTAAGGAAATGCTGGAGGCTTGAGCTACCTGGGGAAACCAAGGGCTTGGGTTTGTCGAACTTTGTTCTCAGAAAGAAGAACGTGGGTGGCTGGGTTTGTGTGTGAGAGAGAGCTCAAGGTGTCCTATTCAGCCTTGGGAAAACAGGGAGGAGGTTCTTCTGTTGCCACGAGATCTGCCCAGGAGATTGCAAAGCCAAGAATGGATGACGCTAAAGAGAGTTTTGTGGTTTATAAGCAGTCTACACACCCCATACATCTGCATAATAATAATAATAATAATATATTAGTTATACCCCGCCCATCTGGCCTCGGCAGTGTTGTGTATTAATTAAGACATTCTGTCAGCCGGGTGGAGTAATGTCATTGGTCAGTTTAAGAGTACAAGCACAATCCACAGCCTGATTGGGTCCCGCCGGAAAGTTCGAATATTATTGGTTCCCGCTTAAATGTATCTATCCTCTCTGTACCAGTGTGCCTTTAAATAGAGCTTCCCCTGCCCCCTATTCCCCAGTCTTGTCCTGTCCTGTTAGTTACCTTACAATAAAGGAAGAACTTCCTGACAGTAAGAGCTGTCCGACAGTGGAATTTGCTGCCAAGGAGTGTGGTGGAGTCTCCTTCTTTGGAGGTCTTTAAGCGGAGGCTTGACAGCCATCTGTCAGGAATGCTTTGATGGTGTTTCCTGCTTGGCAGGGGGTTGGACTGGATGGCCCTGGTGGTCTCTTCCAACTCTATGATTCTATGATTCTATAAAGAGCTGTTCACGACGAAGTGTCGCTGGCGTTATTGTTCCACGAACCCAAGACACAACAGGCAGCTTCCAACAATAGGTTAGGTAAAGGTAAAGGGACCCCTTCAGGACAGATCCTGAAGTTGAGGCTCCAGTACTTTGGCCACCTCATGAGAAGAGAAGACTCCCTGTTCTCGAAGCAACCGGCATGAGTTTGGCCAAACTGCGGGAGGCAGTGGAGGATAGGGGTGCCTGGCATGCTCTGGTCCATGGGGTCACAAAGAGTCGGACACGACTGAATGACTGAACACAACGCCACATTTCACTATGGGTAGTATTCTTAGCAACATAGGATATACAAATGTCCAGGGGCGTAGCAAGGGGGGCAGGGGTGGGCCTCCCCGTGTTCCATAATGGAGGGGGTGACAAATTATCAAGGAACAATATTTTTTGGGGGGAAATTGATTATTTTTTTTAAAAAAAATGCCTGCTCCAAAGGTCTTATCTTACTATACTAGGGATTATATAGCTATATATGAAATTTCATGCATATCGGTTAATATCTTGACCCTCCTCCACCAAAATAGCTGTTTCACTTGGCTGTTTTCCTATGTCGTGAAGGCTGAAATTTCAGTTCAGTGGAGCACTTACTGTTCCCAACCCTAACCCTGTGGAAAGCCATCTAATTAGACTTTAATTTGATTTTGAGATGTTTTTAGGAGGTAATTTAATTATTGTTTGATTTTATACCAATGTTATGTATCTGATGTTAGCCACCCTGAGCCCGACTTCAGCCGGGGAGGGTGGGATATAAATAAAAGTTTTATTATTATTATTATTACTTGTTATTATTCCTTTGTAAGAAAATATGAAATAACGTAAAACCATTTTTGCGGGGGGGGATCAATGGGGGGGTTGACAAGAAATTTTCCGCACCGGGTACCACCTGACCTTCCCATGCCTGGGGGGGGGGCGACAAAAAATTGTTTGCCCCCGGGTACCAATTTACCTTGCTACGCCCCTGCAAGTGTCACACCTGCGCAAGGTAAAAGCCCCTTTTTGGGACCTCAAAACTCAGCAGACCCTGCCGGGCATGCTGGGGAAAGAGCCTACATGAGAGGTAGCAAAACATTGCTGTCTAGCGGAGTCCATACTGTTGGTTGTTGTTGTTCAGTCGTGTCCGACTCTTCGTGACCCCATGGACCAGAGCACACCAGGTATGTCTGTGGGAATACGTTTTAAGGTGCTCCTGCACCTGTCTGATTTAAGGTAACCTTCCGCGCGTCGCATGGAAGGCAAAAAGATCCGGTAGAGGGTTGCTGCCTGGATCCCTCCGCGCTTGGGGCAAAGCGCGCCAAGACAAGCTTCATTAACGGACAGTTAGGAGTTTCCCGCCCAGTAACTCACCTAGATACAACTTTGTGATTGGTTATTGACAATGTTATTCTTAAGATTTAGTGTCAGGAGTATAACGTATTCCTGGACACCGCAGAGTTAGACGCAGACTTTTCTGTGAAATTGACTAGACAGCTCAACGCAGGAACTCAGCAACTCACTGGATAACTATATACAGTATTTATTGATTGAAGCAACTAGCATCCATAATCAAAACAAAAATGAAAATTCTTTCCAGTAGCACCTTAGAGACCAACTGAGTTTGTTCTTGGTATGAGCTTTCGTGTGCATGCACACTTCTTCAGATAGCATCCATAAGTTACTATTTACAGACTTTACAAAATAAAAGAAACAAAACATAAATCTTTCCTCTCTGTCTCTCTCTCTCTACACTGACCACTTTCCACCTCAACACCTGACCACACATTAACCACACTAACCCAGTGTTTTTCAACCTTTTTTGGGCAAAGGCACACTTGTTTCATGAAAAAAATCACGAGGCACACCACCATTAGAAAATGTTTAAAAAATTTAACTCTGTGCCTATATTGACTATATATAAAGTAATTCTCTTGAATTTTTCAATTTTTCCCACGGCACACCAGGCAACATCTCGCGGCACACTAGTGTGCCGCGGAACAGTGGTTGAAAAACACTGCACTAACCACAAAGCTCTTACACAGAGCTCACCTTATCAGGAACTCATTGACCAATCACAGGCCGTTGCTAAGGGTCTGAGAGAGAGCAATCTGGGCTTTCTGCCAACTGTTAATTGCTTGAAGATAAGACAGCTGCATTTCTGCACGTAGGCAACTCTGAAATCTCGTAACAGTTATGACGATGTTTAACTTCCTAATAAATAGCCCCTGCTCTCTGTAGCGGTGTGGAGTGTGCGCGAGACAAGCCAAGAGAGAACATCCGTGCGAGACAAGCCAGAGAGAAACCGAAAGAGAAACCAAGCCGCACAGAGCAGTAGAGCGCAACTTCACCATTGACTGCAGTCTCTTAGTATTTATTTCATTTTATTTCTAAAAGTTTATTTGGCCTTCTTAGTTTTGGCCGCCTCTTTAGTTCTGCCTATCTTTCCTATCCGGAACCTCCGGAACCTTCGGAAACCTTCAGAACTCCCAGCAACAATCTCACGACCTTCAGGTTCATAACCAGCGGACCCTTTCACGGCCAGTGGGAGCAGGAACTCCGGGAATTACTTGTCGTCCCAGATGCTGGTTATCCCCACATATGTCCCGGCTGCACACAGGTCTATACTGTTACTGCAGCTAAAAATAAGCTTCCCCCTGGCAGAGCTCCGTCGGCCATTTGCGAGCTCGCCTCTCCCACCGCAAGAAGCAACAACTTTCTGGTGGCCCCTCCATGACCTGTGTGCAGCCGGGACATGCAAACCGGTAATTGAAAATGGGGCGGGGGGGGGGGGGGAGGAGAAGAGGATAAATGAAAACGGGGGTGGGGACAGAGAAGGGGCAGGCGGAAGTTAAACAGGGGAACTTCTATGTCACAAAATCAGCTGCAGCAGGGCGCAGACGGGTCTGCTAGTATTTTATATATAACTAGCTGCCCGGCCACGCGTTGCTGTGGTTTTTTTCTTTTTAAAATTCTGTTTTTTTCTTCCCCAAATAATATTTATTATATTTTCCAAAAACAACAACAAATTAACAAAAAAAGACAAAAAATCAAATACAAAACATTAACAACAACAAAAAAATACATCATTATTCTAAAAAACAACAACTCCATTTTCTTATCATCTTTTACTGACTTCCTCCTGTTTCCCCTTATTTACGTCCCTCATGAATATTTCACGTAACTTCCAAATTTAACCTTTATCACATATTTAATCCATACCATTCAATCTTAAAATTGAACATTTTAAGTCTAAAACCATTAATTTCTAAAACAATTTCCAAGTCTATTTCTATAATCTATAATCTCCTAAAATTCTCATTATTTACTTCAGATTATACATATGACAGCCTATCCTTCTTCTAGAAACAAAAATTTTAAATATTACAATACTTTTTTAAATACAATTTAAATTTTCCCCATTCTTTCTCCACCGCGTCGTCTCTCAGGTTACGGATTCTCCCGGTCATTTCCGCAGGCTCCATATACTCCAACATCTTCATCTGCCATTGTTCTATAGTGGGTAGTTCTTCCAGTTTCCAGTTCTTTGCTATTAAAACTCTTGCTGCTGTTGTGGCATACAAAACTAAATTTCTATCACATTTCAAAATATCATTCCCTAATATACCTAACAAAAAGGCTTCAGGTTTTTTCTTAAATGCTTCTTAAATACTCTGGTTTCTCTTCAGATCGTATAAATCTTTCGCCTTTTGCTTTTTAAAATTCTGACCCCGAAAGTATTCTGGAAGCTCCTGTTTTCGCTCTTCCCTGTCCCTGTAGAGTAGGGGTCAGCAACGGGCCGGTGGTACTGATCACTTGGGACTGTGTGTGTTCATCATGCGAAGTTGCGGCAGCCATTTTAGGTGAGGGCACTTGGGAATTTTTAGAATGCCTGTGATGGACATCGGCCATTTTAATTGAGGGCACTGTGTACTTTATGGAGGCCTACTGCGGGCCTTGCTCTGTTTTTTTTTTACTGTAAAAGCGCACCCCCCCACACAAACACCCCCCTCCTCACAATTAACTGGCCCCATGCTCTACGCCATTAAAAAGAGCATTCTCCCCCATCCCAGTCCCAAAATTACGCACCCCAGCGACAAAATCCCCTCAGAGCCGGTCTTACTCACTGCGACCTCTCAGGCAGCCTTGGGCTTATTTTGCTCCCGCATTTTTTTTCTCCCCCCTCTCTTCCGCAACTGCCCTGCCTCCTGCTCCGTCTTTTTTCCACATTTCCACTAAGCAGTTTGTGTCAGAAAGTCCTTGGGTGCTTACAGATGGCAGTTATAAAATGGTGGACGGGGTTTTCTTTTTGGCGCAGGTCTGATGACGTCAACAGGCAATCCGCCTTTCTATTGGATGCTGTTGGAGTCTTCAGTTCTGTTGCTGGTGACACGTAATGTGTGCGCCAATTTTTTTTGCCTTTATTCTATATTTTAGGCATGACAGGTGTGGTTTTTTTAATTTTTATTATGCTAGATCCTTCCTCGATGGTCATGTTACACTTTGTCCTAATTTGATGCTGTTTGGTGCAGCGGTTACGGAGCAAGGTGGTGTCGTGCGTGCACACTATGGGAACTTAAGATATATATAAGATATGAGTCAGCAAACAGAGTTGTGCAATAATTTTTCACCAGAGAATTGTATCGAATATTCCAGAAAAATCATAGAACGCCGTGCGCCGTAATTGTGCATGCGCGACATGCACAGACATCGTCTGGAGAAGTGGAGCATATACTTTGACGGCAAACACGTTGAGGGCTTTGAATATCAGGCCGTGGTCCTCAAGAATGAAGCAAAAGAAATTAAGTTGGCTGCGCTAAAATCGAAAGATGGGAAAGTTAAAACAGTCGCAGAAGGACTCCAGGAAGTGTTAGAGGAATTCAACCTGTGGGGATCAATTTTGATGATTGTTGCCGAGCCGACACAACATGCGTGAATACCGGCAAGAAGGCAGGCGTTGTTGTTCGGCTGCGGCAAATGTTCGAAGAGAAAAGTCACCCCAAACCCAAGTTCATCAGTTGCCAGCAGCATGTGCTGGATCGCATTCTTTGCGTTGTCATGGATGATGAGCTCCATGGGTCGACTAAATCACCAAACATCGAGTACTTCTTTGTGCAGGATTTGATGAGCAATTATGATAAATTGAAAGCAGCCTTCAGTGATTGTCAAACTCAGATTAAGGAAACAGGCGGCTGGAGAGACGGCATGAAGTTTCTATACCACCTCACTCGTGTCTTCCGTCACTTCACTGACAGGAATGAGATCCCCTTCGTTAAGTTTCAACAGATCCCAAACATCAGCAATGCACGCTGGAACTCTCGTGCCATTCTAGCCCTAATTGCGTTTATTCTGATGCCTGAAACCCGGAACAGGTTGCATATATGTGTATATAAACCATATATGGGCTTGCTGATTGGAAGGCCGGCGGTTCAAACCCCCACGACGGGGTGAGCTCCCGTTGCTCTGTCCCAGCTCCTGCCAACCTAGCAGTTTAAAAGCATGCTAGTGCAAGTAGATAAATAGATACTGCTGCGGCAGGAAGGTAAACAGCGTTTGCATGTGCTCTGGCTCTCGTCACGGTCCTCAGTGTGCCAGTAGCGGTATAGTCCTGCTGGCCACATGACCCAGAAAACTATCTGTGGACAAACACCAGCTCCATTGGCCTGAAAGCGTGATGAGCGCCGCAACCCCATAGTCTCCTTTGACTGGACTTAACCGTCCAGGGGTCCTTTACCTTTACCTTTTATCATAAAGATCCCACTGTCTCTGCTGTGCCTCATTTCCAAAAGGTAACAAGGACCCCGGCTAAGCACCTGGAACCCCTAGAATCTTGCACCGCTTGGAGATTGGGGTGGCATGCAACATTATGTTCACTTCTGGGCAGGTCTTTTAGCTGGAGCTGACCCTCTCAGGTGGGCACCATTAGCATTCTAAGAGAACATAGAAGTTCACAGTGAGCTCCGGCACCTTTTAGAAAAATATCCCTGCTCCTAAGAACACAACCTGTGTTTAGTTCTTGGTTGTAATGCGCCTGCGGGGCAGATGCTAATCACTAAACACTTTTTAAATGTCAAACGCGGGAACAATTTGCTTGCACTCTCTTTTGTTGCCAGCGTTCTAGTTTTTCTCTGTCTTGAGGGCATATTCCCTTTCTTTCTTTCTTTTTTTTAAAAAGAAAATTCCCCAAATGGCGATCTTGAGGCCCCAATATTTAAAAAAAAGAAGAGAAAGGTTTTTGAAAGACGCTTGCATAATCTTTTTATCTGCAAGAGGAGCTTTGCAAGTTTGAAATTTAGGAAACTCCCTGGAACTGAATGGCTTGTTCTGTGCTCTCTTTGAACCCTGAAGTTGCACTTAACTTTTTCTCAGAACGGACTACCTAATTGAAGTTAGCAGCCACAATTATCTCATGGCCGTTAATAGCAATAGGAACACTATGAGTAAAAGTTAGTTGCAGCAACCCAATATGCTCTTGTCGTAGAACAGACCTTTAACGCGACTCTGCAGAGTTGTGGCTCCAGTTCTGGTAAAATGTAAAATGTGGGCTGGACAAGGCTACCATTCTGGTAAAATGTAAAATGTGGGCTGGACAAAGCTACCATTCAGTGGATTTGTAACTGGCTGACTGACCGAACACAAAGGGTACTCATTAACGGCTCCTCTTCATCCTGGAGAGAAGTGACTAGTGGGGTGCCACAGGGTTCTGTCTTGGGCCCAGTCTTATTCAACATCTTTATCAATGACTTGGATGATGGGCTTGAGAGCATCCTGATTAAGTTTGCAGATGACACCAAATTGGGAGGGGTGGCTAATACCCCTGAGGACAGGATCACAATTCAAAATGACCTTAACAGATTAGAGAACTGGGCCAAAGCAAACAAGATGAATTTTAACAGGGAGAAATGTAAAGTACTACACTTGGGCAAAAAAAATGAAAGGCACAAATACAGGATGGGTGACACCTGGCTTGAGAGCAGTACATGTGAAAAGGATCTAGGAGTCTTGGTAGACCATAAACTTGACATGAGTCAACAGTGTGATGCAGCAGCTAAAAAAGCCAATGCAATTCTGGGCTGCATCAATAGGAGTATAGCATCTAGATCAAGGGAAGTAATAGTACCACTGTATTCCGCTCTGGTCAGACCTCACCTGGAATACTGTGTCCAGTTCTGGGCACCACAGTTCAAGAAGGATACTGACAAGCTGGAACGTGTCCAGAGGAGGGCAACCAAAATGGTCAAAGGCCTGGAAACGATGCCTTATGAGGAACGGCTTAGGGAGCTGGGTATGTTTAGCCTGGAGAAGAGAAGGTTAAGGGGTGATATGATAGCCATGTTCAAATATATAAAAGGATGTCATATAGAGGAGGGTGAAAGGTTGTTTTCTGCTGCTCCAGAGAAGCGGACACGGGGCAATGGATTCAAACTACAAGAAAGAAGATTCCACCTAAACATTAGGAAGAACTTCCTGACAGTAAGAGCTGTTCGACAGTGGAATTTGCTGCCAAGGAGTGTGGTGGAGTCTCCTTCTTTGGAGGTCTTTAAGCGGAGGCTTGACAGCCATCTGTCAGGAATGCTTTGATGGTGTTTCCTGCTTGGCAGGGGGTTGGACTGGATGGCCCTTGTGGTCTCTTCCAACTCTATGATTCTATGATTCTTACCAATCCCGTTGTGTACACTATTTTTTCTTTAAAAAAATAATAATATAATAATATCACCACCCATCTGTTAAATATGAAGAGGCCAGGCTGCTTTGCGGGCAGAAAACTCGCAACCTACTTTGGTGATCAGAAGAGGTAAATAAAAGTAAACCTGTTGAAACCGGGGTGTTGCAAGGTTGCAAGCGTTATCTATCGTGCAAAGAAATGTGGCCCAGCAGGTCCAGTAGGCAGTGAATAAGAAAATGTGTGTCCAAAGTGCAGGACTCTCGCAGAGGCAGAGGGACCCTTTCCCCTTTATCTGCTGGCTAAGAGGAGACTGAGCATAGGCAACTGTTCCTGCAGTGCTGACCGCCGTTAATCCTCCAGGAAGAAGCATAGCAGCCTCCCCGTAAATGGAAAATGGGTTACAACTCCCATCAACCCCAGCCAGAGTGGCTACTACTGTTGGCAGCGGAGAGACAATGGAGTATGCCGCTGGGGGTGAAGTGAAAATGTTGCATTAGCCGCACTGATGTGACCTCCCCGAGGCACAAGCCTGGGCAGCGTGCTAAGATAACAAGACTCCTCTCTCTCTCTCGGCCTGGAATTGTTCAGCGGCCACCTGCTCAATCACCCGGCCCTGGAACGGAAGATTTGAGTCTCAGATGCATAGCTAGCCGCTGGGCTGCTGGGGGCGGCAAGCCAAGCGGCACCCATGGGGGCGGGGCGTCGCTCCGTGCGCATGACGTCATGACGCATGCGCACGGAACGACGCCTCCGCCCGGGCCAGTTGGCCCGCCCCTCTCCCGCTGCGCTCCGTGAGCGGAGCCGTCCCGGGGAAAGGAGAGGGGTTGGGCCAGCCAGGGGGGTGTCATTCCCCTCGCTGGCCTGCCCCTGTCCTTTCCCCCCGGGCTCCACTCCCTGAGCACAGCGGGCAGGGAGCGGAGCGGCGAAAAAAGCCGCTGAAAGGGGGAAAGCCCCCTCTTTCAGCGGTTTTTTCGCCACTGGCTGGAGGCGGGCCGTGTGCTGCTGCTCCCGGGTGACGGAGGGAGCGGCGGCGCGTGGGAGTGGCGCCCCGCTTGTCACCCCAACCCGCCGCTTGTCACCCTGTCACTGGGGGCGTACGGCCCCTACCGCCCCTCCCCAGCGACGCCCCTGTTGAGTCTGGCCAATAGTTGGCCATGATGGCTAGGTCCAAAAATGGTTTTGTTAAGAACCGGTTTAATAAAGGTGTCTGGGAAGACTCACAGAGGGAGCGTGGTTTCGCTCCCAGCACGCATGCGCAGCGCGCGTATGACGCATGTGTTGGACGCATGCTGCACATGCGTGCTGGGAGTGGCGCGCCGCTGGTGGCCAAGCCCCGGAGGGGCAGTCTTGCTCCGCTGCTTGCTCGGAGCCCGCCGGCGGCGCGCAACGCTCCATAGCCGGGCGCTGCCGGCAAGAGATCCCCTAGCAAGCCCATCTGGTTCTGGCCTGCCGGTAGCTCACCACTCCCAGCACGCATGTGCCACTCCCAGCACGCATGCGTGCTGGGAGCGAAGCCATGCTCCCTCTGTGAGTCTTCCCAGACACCTTTATTAAACCGGTTCTTAACAAAACCATTTTTGGACCTGGCCACCATGGCCAACTATTGCCATGGCAATAGTCAGACGCACGCTGCGCCCGCACGCTGGGAGCGGCGTGCTGCCGGCGGGCGAGCCCCGAGCAAGCCCGTCTGGGCAGAGGCGAGCCAGGGAGGGGTGCCCAGAGTGTCATGCTCTCTAGGGTGGTACCCAGGGTGCCCTGCCCCCTTCCCCCACCCCCATGCCACTGAAAGTTTTTCATCACCAGCACTCTAGCTGCAAGGCTGTTGTGTCGTGGGTTCTGATAGCAAGAAGTCCAGCAACACCTCTTAGTGAAAACAGCTCT